>CAEFZX010003986.1:35000-210126 GCA_903066825.1 Alfaro cultratus | reverse complement strand
GGTTGATCTAACGGTTGGTGTACACCTAGAATTGCTATTTGTGTTGCTGTCTACCCTTAAAGCATGAGCAGGAGATGATCTGCAGGACAATCCTGTAGAAAGAGCCAGTGTTTGTTTGCAGAGATCAGCTGTGGCACAGCAGGAACTTTTCTCATTACAAATAAACGTCTGCATTGCAGGAAAAGATGGTTGAAACGTACTGAAAACATTCTAGTTTTCATCAAAATCAAAGTGAAGAAGCAGCAGTTCTGCTCTGAACTTTGAACCCTGCTGCTCTTAAGGTAGAATAAACAGGTTTATCATGTCCTGTCCTCTGGGAACGGGGCGGCGGGGCAACGGTTTGGAGATGACTGGCGGCAGCTGACAGGCAGGATCAGTGTCTGAAGTCAGAGGGCAGCTGCTGAGCAAATGGTCACTTGGTCATGAATGACAGCTATTCACCTCCCCCTTTATGCATCACGAGTGTTACCTCCTACTCAGCACAGCGCAGGACACAATATCACTCTGTGTCCTCTGATTACAGTGGAGCCTGGTGGGAAGGGAGGAGAAACAGATGATCTGCTTCTTTGACCTTGAGGTCCGATGGAAACAGGAGACGGGTGAGTGTGAACCGGAGCTACCTGACCCGACGGCCACAGTGTCACTGAGCATCTGATTTAGCCTGGCTCTGCGTCAGGCAGACGCTGCGTTCTGCTCCCACAAAGAGAGAAACATCCAAGCATCCCTGAAACTGCTGTGTTTCCTGCAGCCGGTGTGACACAGCGAAACTAGAAAATGACCCAATTACAGAGCAAGGGTAACCTGGATAATTGGAAGCAGCTGGGAAGGAGTTTAAAACCCGGCAAAGATCAGTGACATGGTAGCTTACCAACAAATGTTCTCAATTTGATTTAAAAAAATCATATTTTCAGAGCTTTCTAGTGAGGTTTCTAACCAAATGACAGGAACAGTTGTAAATGACAAACATCTTAATATATCTAATCCTTCCGTGTTCTCAGAGCTGCTTTTCGACGCAAATAAGACAAAGATTGCATGTGGGGTTCCTCAAGGCTGTAATGAACTCCTAAAGACCTAAAATTTAACATTCAAGTACAACAACTTATACATATAAATCACAATAATACCTTAAAAGGATGCCTGAGTCCTGACCAACACCGTGAAAATGAATCATCATCTCTAACATGCTAAATGAGAGATCACTTCTCACCAGAACCAGAATCAAACAAGGAGAATCCGCAGTGGTGCTGAACTTCCACTGATACACCAAGAAGCTAACAGCAGAGCTAATTTATTTATTTAGTGCTTTAGCTAACTTTGAAAACGTTAATCGAATTAAGTTACCCTTTAATTTATACATATAAATTCTAAAGCGCTATTTTATTTGTTTTGTATAAACTTTGACATCTATGTTGAAGTTTTGGACTTTTAAGAATTCTACAAATGTCAAACGCTTTAGCGTTAGCGTCTGCTAAACACCATGTTAGATTAGCACATTAGCTACCTAATATCTACAATTACTGCTTTAGGGTTAGCGCTACTAACCTCTTAGCTAGTGGTGCCCAACACTGGGACTTTCTGTGTTCCTCAGTAGTGGAACAAACGTGAAAACCTGAAACATGTATAAACTGTTAGCTTCTTTAAATCAGGACTGAAAACATTACTCCTAACTGCAGCGTTCCCTTATTTTCTATTTTACCCACCTAAATGTTGCTTTTCATATATTTTACTCTCTTCAAAGTGCATATCTTTACCTCTTTTCAAGCTGCAAACATCCCCAGTGACTGACAGCAAAAAGGGCTTTAAACAGAGGAAAAAGAGCCAGTTGGCTCCTAAGCTACATACTGCAGAAGATGCCTGGATGCTGCAGTGTGTTGCAACCAACCAACCAATCCTGCAGCTTTGAACACATCCTGGATGATATGCAAGAGAATTGCATAATAGCAAAAAGCTCCAGTGGTAAACAAGGAGAACCACATCCTCCTCCTGCATCACCACCGCAACAAATGCATCCATCCACCAATAGGCTGTCAAAGAAATGCTCCTTTTTCCTGGCTGTCTAGTTAAAGGAACAGTACCTGTGATGTAAACAACTCCAAGACGTCAGCAGTCTGACTGCATCAAGTGCAGTCAGCCCCAGGAGAGCCTGGTTACCAAAGCAAAGCGTCAGATTGAGAAACTCATCCCAGACATTCCTGCGCTGTGCCTCTCATTGCAACGCCTCCCTCACATAAACACACATCCACTCACAGTGAATGGCAATGCGGTGGTCGGCTCCTTCTCCAATCTGTGTCGAGGTCGCAGCGGAGAGAAAGAAATCCTCTCCTGTCATCCGTCAAAGGCTTTCTGTCACGTTGATCCTGTCTTTCTCCCTGAAAGCGAGAGCAGCTGGAGAAACAGAGAGAGAGAGAGAGAGAGAGAGAGAGAGAGAGAGAGAGAGAGACAGGACTCTGTCAGGGAGCTGGAGCCGCGATCTGCCTCCTTCGGCTCCTCTCCTCCCTCCCCTCATCGCTTCTCTCCAAGGTCAGTGGCTGGAGGCGCCGCTCTGACTCCTCCCTCACCCGCTTACAGGCCGGCGGACACCCAGGAGGTAATTACCGTCATGATCCAGATTAACTCCTGGGTGCTCCTGTTGTTGCTGGACGACATGCAGACGGGATTACGTCTCAGGAAGAGGGTGGGGGAGCCGACCCCACAGAGAAGGACAAAACTCTGCAGGAAACATACATTCATTACACAGACACATTTAAGCTTTTATTTGTATTATTTCTGCACTATAACAATGTAATATTGTTTATTTGAAAGGGTCAGATACAAAAAAATAGATCAAAATAATCTAATGTCTGAATACACAGCTAATTTGCAACACTGGTCCCTTTAACAGTTGGTGGACTTAAAACTAACAAGTCCAATTCTGGTTAATCTTTAGTCAATTCTTAACCTTTGAAATTATCATCTTAATGTCAGTTATGGTCTTAAAATCAGACGATAATCAATTCCAAACTCCTGATAAAGAAGTCAGTCTGTCCAACGGTTGTCCAGTGAAAAACTCTTCTAGTCATGATTTGTGATGCGTCTAACAGCTCAGGTGATACATGACTGATGCATTTATGCAACAGTTTAAAAAAGCAAAAACCAATAAAGATGTTAAAGCTCATTAGATTATATTTCTTCATAAAACGGTACAGTGATGACAGCAGATCGGCTTTTTATCCATAATTTTTTACAGCCTGCTTGTAAAAAGAGGCGATGTGTTTGGTTACAGTTGGAGTTGATGATGATTGTGGCTCAGAGTGAATGAAAACCCAAAATTCTGTTTCTAAGAAAACTTCAATGTTTCATGAAACCAATCAAATGTGATCTGAATGCAGAAATTGTATAATATTGTCTAAGCAATAGCCACAATAAGCCACAAATGCAATTGTTAAAGAAGCCAGATGTTTGCAGCGTAGCATATGGATGGGAAATTGAGTGGAAGAAAAAAATGCCACAGAAAATCTACCTGCCCAGACTGACAAAAGTACCATAACCTGCTTTTATGATCATGCACTTGACTGGTTGGCACATTTTGCAGTGGAGGAATTATGAGCTGTTGCACTGATGCAATAATTCATGCATAAGGAGCCCAAGAACTGAATAAATACACTATACAGCACATGCATGTTTGTATTTATAAACCCTTTTAATATTACTATGATTTAATAAAACCATTTTCAAAAAGACTTAATGTTCATCTAAACTAACATAACTAAATATTTGCAGTATAACTGTGTGTGCAATGAACCACGTCTGAGTTTCAGTTTTTGAATCCAATTTCTGAAACAGATATTCAAACATATTTCTGCTGCCAAATTTCATAAATACATAGATTTACAAAAGAACGATAAAGACAAATTGAACTGTTTTATTTTTGCCAAATTTTCCTCATGTTTCAAACATTTTGCTGTGACAATCACAACACAAATAAACACCATATAGAAATTTAGACAAGTGAGAAAACATAAGAAACTAAAAAAAAACACAAATGGAGAATGAAGAGATGTTGCTTTATGTGATGTCAGCCACATGTGCAGCTTGTTTAACAGGGTAGAGTTTTTTTTATCGAATAAATTTACAGAACTGCTGGAAAACCTAAGAATGATAACTTGGCGACAAGCTGCACATAAAGTGAAACTGATTAGAAGTTTGTCTGGAATAAGGGATAATTAAGGGAGCTATTTTAGTATCTTTTGATTCACCAAAAAAAAAAAAAATCCAGATTTTGTGTAAGAGGTATAAAATAAACGCTACCAGTGCAGTTTAATACCGTCTGGTTTGCAGAGTCAGTGTAACCTGATCTGACGGGCCTTCAGCTGCTTGAAGTCCAGTGATGGGATAAAACAGAAGTGAAGAAGGAAATCCACTTTCAACCTGAAACCAGATAATAGTTACAGATTTTCTAAATGTAGGTTTTATCTTGCGGAGAAAAAGTAGCTTGTTTCAGGCAACAACAAAAATGTGGTTTTCACCGTAAGTATTGGTAGATTTTATACCCAGCCATGTAATCATTATATTTTATTACTAATACTGATTCATACAATTAAATATTTAACTTTAAGGCTTTTTGAAAACAGAACCTTCAGCAGGCCGCTCTGCTAGCATGCAGCCAGAGCAACGGTCCATTTTCCTGTCATCTGCTGCCACCTGCTGGCTGTTTGTGGTAACTACCAAACCTACCTTACAGGTGCTTCTCAGCAAAATATCTCCAACAAGTTGATTTCGCTAAAAAGTGAAACTCATAATAAACATTGATTAAACGTGGAGGGATAAGTGATTAATTTTCTTAAGTTTGATGATAGCGAATGACTCGTGAATACCCAAAATAAGCTGCTTTGCATTATGGGATTTTGGTTCTGCTGAGGCGTTCAGGAACCCCGGGTTACTTGCGGCGTTCAGGTTATCTGGATTTTTTGACTGTGGTGTCAACAACCCATTGATTCTCTGTGTGGTTCAGGTTAGGTCAGCTTACTGGTGTTACCATGGTGATTATAACAGATATCGGTACATTTAACAGAACTATAGTACTACTGGAAAATAAAATCAGGATCTTCATAAAGTTTGTCAGCAGACAGAAACATGAAGAACTCTAAAATTTTCTGGTTTACATCTGCTTCAACTTTAGACTTGATAAAACCCAATGGACCAGAACCAGCAGATTCCTCCAGAATCTGGATTTCAAAATTAAATCCAAACTTTACTTTCATCTGGAAAAAAAGACTGAACTGGTAAATACCCGTCTAGATCTGCTGCCATCTCTGGTTCAGGAGTGGCTTAACACAGAGTGTCCGTTGTCCATCTTTACTTCATTATTAAACTTTTTTCTAGCACGTTTTTCTTCCACTCAACTTTCTAGTGTCATCCTGAGAGACATAAGTTCAGAAATAATGAACTTATGTGGCTTATGTTCCTTTGTGAAACGCAATAAACAGTTTTCCTTACGACCATGTAGTAAAAAAGCATGAACTAATGATGTAACTTTTCAATTTGTAGTTTTCTTCAGCTGCAAGCCATAATCATCTAAAATAACAGAAAAAAACATGGATTTTTTCCCCACAATGTGTAATGAATCTAAAATAGTGAATTGAAGGATTAACTCAGATGTGATGTAATTCTGAATTTGTAATTATGCTCCACTGACACGTTGAGTCATTTTTTTAAGTTTTGAATTTTTAAAAAATTACAGCATGCACAAAAACCAAGGAAATTTAACCAGAGAACATGCAACAAGAATTAGATGTAAAGTTGGGCCAGCCAACAGGTAACAAAAAAATATAAAAATCAAATCATGAAAATTTAGGACATGTAGTTACAGAACCAAACCAGAAGGTGGCGGCAGAGTTTGTGAAGCAAGCAGCATCTGGTTGCACATGGAGCTGCAACACAATGACCGACGAAATGTTCCAGCCTTTCCAATAAACTTAACTCCACATAACAGTTTCTTCCACATCCGGACCGTTTTTCTGTGGAAACAGTCTTTTACAGTGTTGATATGGTGACTGACACGTTCTGCTCTGTTCCGTTTAACCAGCTTTAAAAAGACCATCACAGATGAAACACACAAACATACGATCAACTCCTGCTTCAAAATCCACATTTCCATCTTTTATTTCACTTCAATAAATTACCTCAGCCCCCTGGATAGAACATGTCAGAGCGTTGCTTGTGAAAAATCCAATCTTGTAAGATTTTTGACAGCTAAAAAATCAAATAAAGTAAACATAATCACATGAGGCAATTTATAAAGCACAAAAAATGACGAAAAAAAGTACAGTACAAAAAGGCAGAGCAAATCTTAAATACTGTGAGAATAAAAGCTGATGGTCCAATATATAGTTAACACAGAAAAGTTGCCTGTCCTAGTTTACAGCTCACGACTTTTAAACTCGCTCTTTTTGAAACACCAGAGGTGCAGTGAGTAGTCTGCAAACAGTGCATCAAGTTACAGCCAAATACTTAATACATACAGTAATATATATGTCAAGTATACATAAAACCAGCCCAGAAAACTGTTTGGAGGTTCCTTCCAAGGCCATTAAAGTACCAGTCGGTTAGATATTACACAGAAATAAACAGTATGGAATTTTAACATGAAACTAAACATGATCAAAATGAAAAGAAATGGTTTTTACTGCAATAATGGAGGAAGAAATGTTCAGTATTATCATGTATGGAAGCCACACTGACAGGCTTGCTTGATGTCTACATCACAGTGTCAAGGCAGGTGAGGCTCAATCATGGCAGAAATACAAAAACGAGCTGCTGATGGTTGGAGTCGTAGAGTTTACATCCACTCATTATGGACAGAAATATTGTTAACTGGGTTATAACCGCATATTTGGAACTTTCTATTTCCTTTAAGGACTGGCGGGACATTCATCCTGTTGTGTTTTAAAAACAACAATAATCAGAATCAAATTTGGGGTCAAAATTATGCGTACAGGCTGAAAAATGTGACTGACTGAAATGGTTCAGACCTTCAAAGAAACAGTTCTCAGATTATAATGTCATCTGTTGAGTGAAAAAAAGCCACAGAAACGTCTTGACATAATCTAAAGCTCCCACTGCCTCAGCTAAGGTCAGAGGTCATGATTCCACATTGCTCTGTATTTGACACCCAGATGTACCTCCCAGAAATCTTCCGGAGAACATTTTATGACTCAGTTCTTTGGTTTTGGACAGAAGAAGAATGTTTATTCAGGCTCTTAACCCTAAAGAAGAGTAACCACTGTTGAGAAAAGTGGTGGTGGCATCATGCTGAGGATCCGTTTGCTGTCAGTGGTGCAGAGTGGATTGAATAAAGAAGGAAAACCAAAATCTGGGTATAGTCCTGTACTCAGACCTGAACAATCAGAATCATATAAAGACATTTACAAAGTCAGTCTTCTAACACCTGAAGAACATTTTCAGGATTACAGAACTAAAAATCTACAGAAACTCATCCATGCATTTATCTTTACTGCAAAAGCGTCTTCACAGGTCTGCCTAAAAAAATCATCAGAGAATAGACTTTAAAATACTCTTGATAGTTAATAAATCACTGAATGTGGTGGATGTCTGAGCCTGTATGCATAATTCTGACCATGTTGGATTAGAAAAGAGCTAGACTTGATGCCACTGATGTTTCGTCGTCATTCAAAACAGTTTAACTACATACGTAGTTCTTCATAGTTGTGATGAGTGGAGACTATGGAGTATGGAAGCTTTTAACTACCAGAAGCTGGAAATAAAGCATCTCATTTAAATAAGATTTAAAAAACAACTTATGGCGATTTATATCTCAGTAAAACCAAAATATCTTCTCTTTGAAGTAACAATGGTCAGAGCAGTAAAACAGAAACACTTCTTGGGTTTTTTAGATGTCATTAAGAAGAAACAGGATGAGCGGGAGAATCAAAGTGGCGCCATTTATGCCTCTTTAAGAAGTCAGTCTGCCAGAGGAGAGCATTTCTTGTAATAAGTCTCTGCTTATAACAAGAAGGTCTTTTTGTTTAAACAAGAAACCTTCTTGTTATAAATGAGATATAAAACTCATCTCGTTATAATGAGAAGGTTTTGCTCTTGGTTTATTTCTAGGCTCTGGGAGTTAAACGCTTCCATAAATGGGGTGTTTCTGTTTGTGAAGGTAAGATTGTAAAATACACACATGACAGAATACTGAGTCTGAAGTAATACAGTGAAATGATGGTTCTACAGTGGAAGCGGCTGGATTTATCCCAGCCTGAGACAGAAACGCGTGTCCCATTTTACAACCCTTCCTCTCAGTTCATCTGTTGTTTTTTTCCTGTAATGAGTCTGAGGATTAGGTGAACCACTGCTTCAGTTTAGCAGGACAGTTCCTCTGCTGTGGAGCTACAGGAGCTTCCATGGGAAGCATCATCAGGCGTCCAGAGTTTCAGCTGTGGTAGCTGGACACGGCCGCCTGCTTCTGGGAGAGACGCAGCAGCTCCTCTCTGATGGCCTTGATCAGCGAGGCGGAGGACTGGGTGGGGGGCGACGTGTCCAGGGGCGGGGGGGACGACAGGTACGCCGCCGCCGCTGATGTGTCCAGGTGGACAGGGGGCGCCGTGGGATCCCCACTTCCACTCCTGTGCATCTGGAGGTCACAGAAGGTCAAGAAGTCACAGAAGCACAGAAACTGAAGGCAACCAGCAAATATTTACACATCAAATAGTTTACAAAAGAAAAGAAAACTATTAAGTTTTACTTCCAACTAAACAAGTTTGATTAAAAGCCATGTTTTTAGTAAATCTGAATACAAGTAAATATAAGAATATAACCCTTAAGCAGGTATTAGACACATTTTTCATTGAGCCCATATTTCTTTATCAATTTGAAGCTAAAACATTTCTAAGTCTACAAAGGAAGTAAAAAAAATCACGTACTGCCTCTTTTTCAACGTCCAGCCTGGAGAAGTTGTCGGTGTGGTAGAGGTTCCAGCCCAGGCCTCCGTTCTGGCCGGGAGCCGCCCTGATGCCTGCTGGGTAGCCGTTCATGCGGCTGGACAGGCCCACCTGTGTGAGGTGATGGAGCTGGGCGCCTGGAGACACACAGCGCAGCAGAGTTAGTTCACCCGACACTCGGGCCGCAGCGCTGCCTCCAGCTCAGCTCCATGCAATCCACAGAGTCCAGAGAGCGGCCAGTCAGCCGAGCGCTTCACTCAGGACGCCGAGAGCCAAAAGACATTTGTTTTATTTAAATCACGTGGCGATGCAGGAATAAAGTCAGCTCTTGAATAATTTAGCGCTGAGATGATGCTCGTCCAGTTGGACAGCTTTATGGGAAGTCTGACTGCATTAATGTTGCATTTATGAAATCGGTAAAATTAGTAAAACAGGAGGAGAACATCCAGTTGTTAGTCCAGCATGCTTAACCCAAAATTATTTAAATGATTCAACTAAAGTAGCTATTAACTCTTACTGCTCAGTAAAACAGCCACACTAACTGTCGCCCTTGGCAACCATGCGTAAAATGCACAAAAATAAAATCTTAATTTATTGCTGTAAAATCTCACTCTGAAAAATTCTGTCATTTAATTTGAATCATTTTATTCTCTGGCGTTGTCTTCTCCTCAGGATTCAGACGCTGCAGAGCGAGACAGAAACAGAAGAACATTTTTGGTTCCCAGAGGTCATCGGAGTTTTATTGGAAATGTTCAACAATTTAATAATTTCTTTTAGCAACATCCTCAGAGCCTCTGGAAGGGAAACAGGCCCACAGCATCACAGATCTTACACCATGTTTAAAAAAAAACCTTCATTTTAAAGAGAATGTACAACTAATATTTCCACCAAAGGAGATGTATTTATGATGGAAACCTTTGTAACTTGTCCTCAAAAGTATTTTCTCCAGAAACTGTGAAATTTGTATTTTTAAGTATCAGTTCTGCTTTGTTAATTTTCTAAAATGTAAATTGAAACTTTAAAAGGTTGAAACTGTAGAACAGCATCAGTAATTCATGACAGCAGGCGTGTAAATGTGTCGTTTTCAGACCTGCCCCCCTCCCGTACCTGTGGTGCCCCCCACCGGGCGTGGCCTGGCAGACGAGGGCAGCTCCTTGGCGTAAAGCCCCCCGCTGGAGAACAAGCTGTCCGGCTGGAGAGACTCGCTGAGGCCCGATGCTTCTCCTGGTGGCAGGTAGCTGGAGCCAAGGCCCTGCCTGAAGCACAGAAAATCCTTCAGTCACACCAATAATCACACATTTACTGCAGCCAAGGTGTGAATTTACTTCATGTGAAAGAAGTTATGAACTGGTAGAAACTAAACAAGGCCCCCTTTCACATGAAATAAGAGTAAAATTTTCCAAAATTACAGACAGATGTTTGTGTATTCTGATGATCTCTGGTTAGATCTGATCCATTAAACCCATAAATTAAAGATGGTGCTTCTTTTATAATTCATGAGTGGCCAGCTCTGTAAATACACCAAAGGAAAACATTTAAACTGGTGTCGCAGAGAGGAGATTCCACTGGAACTATCCAACCAGACATCATTTTGGTGTCATAAAATACAGATTAAATTAAGCTTATTGATTTATAGGTGAACTGCTCACCTTGGGGTCAGGCCTTGGACTGCAGGAGAGGAGATACCCAGCTCAGTGAATCTCTAGAGCAGACAAACAAGAAAACACGTCAACTGAGAGTAAACAAACATCTCAGGTAGATTTAAACTACTTGAAAATGCTCTGTGTTGCCTATAAGGATGTAGAAAATTCAAATAAAAATATTTTGTTGAAGATTTTCTTTACTACTTTTGGATTCTGCAAGCCGAACCAGAAAGTAACTTTTTTTGACTCGTCGTTCAGTCAGTCTAATGGGTCAACAGGTGTGAACCTGTTTGTTCATGCAGTTCAGCTGCTGTAAAATATTTAGAAACACATCGGAAAAATCTCGTCTAACCAACCGTCCAGAGCAATCAGAAACATAACAGCAACTCAAAAAGATGCTCACACTTCCTGTTTATCACGTTAAAACCACAAACTATAATGGATCTTATTGGAGTTTTATGCGAGAGATCAACATAAAGTAAAGCTTATTGTGAAGCAGGATGGGGATGATCATGTTGTGCCTCTGGTGAAATAGCTCTCCAAACTCTTCTAGATTTTTGTTGGCTAAAATGTAATAACATCGTGTTCCTTCAGTGAACAACTGAGCATTAAGGATGCATCTACAGCCAACACTAACATCCACATGTGAAAAGCTCAGCCCTTTCTATTGACTGAACATCAATACAGTGTAGAACTAATCTGCTGAATAATTTTTATTTTTTCATTTAGAAATGAATAACTGGATGGCAAATAATGCCATCCAGGGACTTTATTACAGAATTTGAACCAGGTGAAGCTAAACCTGACACTTGGGGTGTTCTGGATAAAACATATTTACAGAGAAAAGCTTTTGGGTTTTTTTATCTTAAATGGAAAATGTATATTTTTATTGTGTGTTTTTGGGATAATTACTGCTCTGAGTCTAATGTTCTTTCAGTAAATGACATTTTTTGAGTCTGTATACTCCAGTTAGCAATTAATCAATTATTAAAGTAGTTGGCAATTATTTCAATAATCGACTGAACACGATAAAACTTGTTCTTTAAACTGATGAATGATTTTTCTTTTATTTTTTTGGGGGGGTGGGGGGGTATTTCTGTAACCTATGAATGTTCTTCATACTGACAAATAGGATCTAGTTCATCCACTATTCTGGTTAGAGAAACTGAACTAAATTAGTAAATGTAGTTAGTCACAGTTTATTTAACAACATTATTACTTTTCTACACTAAAGGAAATATGGTTTTACTCTTTTAAAGGAAATCATCTTTTGAAAACTATTTTTGTGCGACAGTTAAATTTCGTTGATGTCTAATACTCATTTTGAGGGATTTATTAGCAGCTCAGTTTCCAGCAGCCACTTACACATGCCTCGTCTTCTCTAAATGCCTCCTACTCATGTAACTCTAGTTGGCAATGAAAGCTTTTATCTCATTCTGGCCTCACTCTTTAAGCCTAAATATGATCTGAAAGCAGGATATCTACACCATGCATAACTTCTTTGTCTCTCAGCAGTTCCATCCATAAAATAAAATAAAGCACCACCAACATAGATTTTAGCTTGCAGCAGTAATTAATGAAAACACTTGGTTTTATACAGCATAATTTCACAGAATGTTTCAGGCGGTTCCTTTACTTTCCCTTCTTTGAGAGGCAAAATCCAGATGAAGCATTTAAAGACTGTAATGCTGCAGGTCTTAAAGAGTGAACTTATATGGCTGACAGGGCTGCAAGCGCAGCGCTCTCTGGGACCAACAGATGGAGGAATACTTAACTAATTAGTTGGCAAAGAGGAAACGACTTAAGCTGAAGCTGCAGGCTTCATGTTGTGAATGAAAGGACATGAAAGGGAGAGAACATGCCTGCTATGGCTTGGCTGATTGCACTTTTAAATAAGGGTCTGAATACACAGTGCAAACTTTTATACCAAAATATAGCATCATTACACAAGCTATGACGATTCAAGGTCCAGACTCGGACCTTGAATCCAAGTCTGGACTTGGCTTTAGCCGTCTCTCCATCAACGTTTTTTATGTGGATTGACGTATCAAATTAGAAAAGCCTGATGGAAATGGCAAAATTCAAAATAACTTCCAGAATTTTGACAAAAAGTTTTTAAACCTGTTTCAGATAGTTTTTGGCTTTTTCAGAAAGAGTTCATGAGCTTAGGGGGAGACGGAAACACGTTTGAAATGAACGCTCTTAATCCAGTGGTGGGTTTGTGCCAGAGACACAAAACTCTGAAAAATTTCAAACTTTCAGCATGTAAGAGAGGACTCTCCATTCTCGTGAGGTTCATGCTAGCTTGCTATCTCTACTTTCTGTTTATTACAACATTTGACTGAATCATGTTTTGTCTAGTCTGGTTGATTCACGTTAATTGTTGCTACAAAAAACAATCTGATTGGACGCTGGAAAAGACTACTCTTGTGTTCAAGTTGTGCTAAAACTAGTTAGCTTATCAGTGAAGCTATTCAAGCCTAAAATAGCATCTCAATGCTAAACATGTAGCAGCAGCATAGATGCTAACGCTAATGCCAGCGTCCTGATCCATGAATGATCAGGAGTTCCCGATAAACAGAGGAAAGCTAAATGGATAGAATACTATTTGCACCAATCTGACAGTTGAAGAACCAGAATAACAGATTAAATATAAGAAATATCTTTGTGGTTCAGCTCATATGTCTGTTAATTCAATAATTTAGCAGCAAAAAGGCTTTTTGAATTGAAAATATTGCATATTTTGTTGCTGATTTTCAATTAAAATGGAATTAACTGTGATTATTTAAGTACAAATCCTGCAGTTAATAATTAGGTCCCAACACTAGACTTAGGATAAGCTTAGATTCATAATTATCAATAATCACTAAAAGTTGGTCAAATAATGCAACATGAATAGAAGCAAGATTAAACCTTTGATTAACATCTGACTACTTACACCAGGAAAAGGAGGCTGGTAGGAGGGGCCCCAGGCCCTGGGGCCCCGGCCTGGAGGGCTGCAGCCCTGGGGGTTGCTGTTGACCCCAGGCAGAGTGATGCCCGCCGTGCTGCTTTGAGACGTGGGCGACACCAGAGCGAAGGCGTCGTCCAGCAGCGAGTGCATCTGCTGCCGTGCCTCCTCGATGGAGGGCTGCGGGGGCAGATAGGGGGGCGGGGGCGGGGCGTGGCCCGGAGGGGAGGAAGCTGGGCCGAGGAAGACATCATCGGTGGGGGAGGGGCTCCTCTGAGGGGAACCGGGGCCTTGGTCCGGGTCCGACTGGAATCAAAACACCAGACATTAACATGCATGTGTTGAGCGTTGATAGAAAGCTTTAGCAGATGTAATTATGGTTATTTCTCACCAGGTAGGCCACGTTGTTGACCCCAGGGCACTTCCTATAAACGGCGTCGCTGTCTTCAGTGATGAGGTGGTCTTTATCTGCTTCTATAAGGCCTCCATTCAGCTGATCCTTCAATCTCTGTTTTGGAGAGCGCCGCCCACGACCGCTGGGGAGCCAACAGACAAGAGTCCACATGACGTAGAGCCATCTTGCTCCAGCTGGATCAGACAATGATTTCAGACACAATCACTGATCAAAGACATCAGCTCAAACCTTTTCTTGGAATCCATAAAGACGGCGGGAACGGGATTATCTGGATCCAGAATCTTATCGATTTGAGTCTGTGCCTTCTGGTAGATGCGATCCTGCTCCTTTGCGTCGCCGAGGCTGCCAATCATGTCGTCCATTGCAGGGAAATCATAATGACCTTTCCTCTTGGCACGCAGACGAATCTTGTTACGATGATGTTCAATCTCTGACTTGTGCCTCAACGCTGCCTGGATCTGAAGTTTAGAACCATACAGACATTTCTAATCAAACTTATTGGGATTTTATGAGAAAAAACATAACAAATTAGCACAAAATGGAAAATGATTCATGGTTTTCAACATTCATTATAAAATCTGAAAAGTGTCCCATGCATTTGTAGTTAGGGATATGACAAGGTATAAAGGTAGCTAGGTTTTTGGATGGGATGGGAAAGGTGGGTGAGTAAGTAGGAAGGTTGGTTGGTAAGTAGGTAGGAAGGTTAGTTAATTGGTGGGTTAAGTTGGTAGGAAGGTAGACAGGTTGGTTTGTTGGAAGGTTGTTAGGTAGATAAGTGAGTAAGTATGTCGGTCGGTCAGTCAGTAGGGTTTTAGGCAGGTGGATCTTTCAGTCCATCAAAATGAAGTTCACCTCCTTGTTCATTTGGTTGGTATCAGACGGTTTGCTGTTGACGGGTGGGCTGTGCAGTGGTGGGACAGGCATTGGCTGCATGGCGATGAGCTGGACTTTGTTGGGAAGTCGGCGGCTCACATCTGTGGCGCGAGACATCCGGTCGACATGTTCAAAGATGGAGGCTGACGACAGCTGCTCATTTGCAGCACCATTCATAGGTGGTGGACCTGCAGAAAGAAAGGAGGGGAAATATGACCCTGCAGAGCACAGGAATGCTAACTGCTATTGCTAATCTACAAATATTGATTTAAATTAGGGAACAGAAGCTTCAAACACAGATGTGAGCTTTCTATTAAATTGACCAAATTATACTTAAAGCATTATTTTCTAAAAAAAAAAAATAAATGTAGAGAGAATTTTGCCATGAACTAGCATGGACCTCCATCTACAAAAGATAAACTTTCCTTCAGACAACAGCGTTAACCTTTTTCTGGTGAGGTCTATTGTATCTGTGCAGTGACTGACAGCTCAGCAGACAGTGATGGATGGTGAGAACGAACAGAGCACAAAAACAACTAAAGAAACAAACAGGCAACACACACAGACAGACAGCTGCTGGAGGTCAAGCCTGAGCTCCATGGGGGAAACAGAAAATCTTACCAATTCTATTCTTGCCTGTAAACCATGATGGAAAAGAGAAAGAGTCTTAATGAGATCAAACAAATCAAGAAAAACAAAGTTAAAGATCACTTTGATAAAAACCTAAAGTGACACATAGAAGAAGAAAAGACAGAAAAAAGCCTCATTTGATAAATAGATTTCAAAAAATTATTCATTTTTCAGATTCAATTTTTCTTAATGATCTTAAATAACCTGAAATCTTATGCCTGTATGTTACAGCATTATGCAAGGCAATAATTGCCCCTAAAGATAATTGATTGATTGGTGGAGGACTGATAAAAGATTTTCTTTGTCTCTAATTCTTTTAAAAACAAAAGCAGTTGTTCAGAGGAGCAGGAAACACCCTGATTACAGACTGACGGAACCAAAACAAAGACGTCGCACATGAGCTTCACACACCTTCTAATTATAAACACAGTGGAGCTCGTTCTTAGCAGTAACAACACAGTGAGTATTGTTACTGCCTGTGTGAATGATTCAGCCTGCAGTGTGTGTGTGACAGAGTCTGGCTGCCAAACACACACCCTGCCTGACAAAGCAAGCTTGATTCAATCAACAAGCTGTCAGATAAAGTAAATTCAGCCACTTTGGGTTTCCCCTCCCCATTCCTGCTCTGAACCCTTTTACACCACAAACATAAACATCCAACATCTTTCCTGGTTTTTCTGCTGCTCTCTTCAGTTTTTCTGCGTTCTTCACCGTCTCCTCTGCCCTCAGTCTGGCCCTCTTGTCAATCAGTCCCTCCAGCTTTAACTGCTCTTTCTTCATCTGCTTATCTCAGCTCATTTTCCCGTCCATGCCCCTCCCCAACTTGTTCCTCCTCCATGTTTGGAGAAGCGTTGCCATGGCCACATGCCATTTAAAACATTGATGGGGGCCTTACGGGTCTGCTTGCTGTCGCTGGGCGTGGCGTGGGCTCTCAGGTTCTCCTCAGTGGGTTCCCGTTCACTGGAGTGGTCACTCACCACTGAGTCACCGTCTGATGGGGAGATCCTGCCCAGAAAACACACACACACACACTTACATGAATAATACAAGCCACACCAATGTGCTCTAGCACCATGCATTATCAAAAACAAGGTCTTCCAGGAAGGTATGAGCCAGGACCTCCAACAAGTCAAAATGGAGTAAAACAAGAATACAGTCGTACAACAACAAAGTGGAAATAATCAAAGAATAAAGTCACAATATTACCAGAATAAAGTCATAAAATTATTAAAGTTGTAATAATAGAATAAAGTTGCATAAAAACAAGAAAATGTTCAACAACCCTATAGTGAAAATAATAAAAGAATAAAGTCATAATAAAACAAGAATAAAGTAATAATATTCCGAGACTAAAGTTGTAATGCCACCAGAAGGAAGTCTGGTGGTATAATATGAGAATAAAGTTGTAATAATTTGAGAATAAATGTATAGTATTATAAATATAGGCTTGTACGACAAACCTCATAAGAATAAAGTCGTAATAATACAAGAAAAAAGTCGCTATGATATGAGAATAAAGTCATAATATTACCAGAATAAAGTGATAAAATTATGACAATAATGTATTACTATGAGGAGAACTTGTGCATTAAATACACTACAAAATATAAGATGAGGAATGTTTCGCATTTTGCGAAGTTAAACTTTGGTATTGTTCTTACAAGTACAGAAATATTTACTCTCTTACTACATACACATCAAATCATTATCAGTAGATGGATTTAAAAAATGACTGATCAAACGACTGAGTATTTAGAAGAAAAACCACAGACTGCGCGATCAAATCACCTTAGATCTTGATAACTATCATAGCTTTGCTCTTATTAAAACAACTTTTTTTTTCTCAATATTTTTATGACTTTCTTCTGGTAATACTATAAAAGTTTATTAGAATAATATTAAGATTTGTGATGCTAATATGACTTCATTCTTGTAACTTCATTTAAAAAATCTCCTAGACTTACCAGATCCAAAACTGATAATTGTATTAATTAACTGCAGAATATTTTTCTTTGTTTATTTGTTATGGTCCTTGTGTAATTAAAACCTGAATCTGCAGCTCAGACAACGTTTAAGAAAACGTTTGTCTGCAGTCAGACAGTTTCCCTGCAGTAGCACTGACCTTTCTCGCCTCCGGCCGCCGCGGGACGCCTTGGTGGAGGAGGCGGAGGTTTTGGATTTGGGCGTGGGCACCTCGCCGTTCTCAGATGGACTGAGGCCATCTTTAATGGACTGAGCGAGAGGAGCAGAGCCAGAGCCTGGCAGGGCGGGCTCCTGGATCACCATGACATCATCTTTACTCTGCTGGCCAAGATGGAGTTTGGCAAAATCAAAGCCTTTCACACTGGGAGCCTGTAGCTGAGGAGAAAAGGAGGATGACGTGAACACAGCACGGATAAAGGTGGAAAGAAAAGGCGGAATAATATTCTGAGGCCATCATGGTAGAGCTGCTAAGCTGCTGTGAGTTGGATTTTACTCACAGGTTAAATGGAGAACAAACAAGTTCCAAGTCAGCATGACACATAAATATTCCAGTAAGACTCTACATTTGCAGCCAAGACAGAAATACAATTTTAGAGCCATAATTAGGTTGACTAACTGAAAGGGTCTGCAGGAGGGAGACAGGCAGACATTAATGAATAAAGAGAGTCTGGCAGTCTGTTAGAAACTGGGGTAAACACAGAACTGAGGTGGTGGTGGGTGGGGGTCTTGGTGGGTGGGGTTATTTCTGTGTAAAGCCCTCAGGACGTTCCAGCAGCACAGGGGTAAAAGGAGAATAGAAGCTCACTGTGTGCTGACAGACACACAGAGATGAGATGAGATGTGGCTACCAGACTAAACATTCTTCTTAGTACATAAACATTCAATTGTGCATCTTAAAAACGGCTAATCTTGTGTGATACTGCTAATCCCAAGAGAGGATATTTGGGTTAATGCTTCTGTGTGATGCTTATTACGCAACATGTAAGACGGCAATCTGCAAGAGGAAAAGGATTGCAGCGAAATGTTCTGATCTTAAAAATCCTCAGCTGTTGACCTCTGAGGACAAAAAATATCCTTTGACTAAAACCTGCTGAAAGACAATAGATACTGTTTTTTTATTTAATAGAAACTTCAGCCTAAAATATTCATGTATACAAAAACATTTCAAAGCATATTTGATTGAAATGGGTTAATGATAAGCAGTGACACTTGTTTTGAAACATCAATATTTTTCTGCCGTATCAGATTTAAAAACCTAAAATCTACTGTAAAATATTATACAGTATAAATGGGTGATTAACTTTAAATTTCTTCAACTTGAAAAATAATTATCAAATGCAAATAATATATTCTAGACTATAAGCCTTTAAAGGACAGTAGGTTTACAAATGTAGCAGTTGCTGCGCGTCTCATTCGAGCTGATCCCAAAACTCTCTCACGATTTCCAGCAACAGATTCTCCAACTTTACAAAGTGAAACCTATCTGCTTGTTGGGAAAATACAAACTAAAATATTTCACTTGCTAAAACAGTAGCGTACTTTTTTTGAGCAGTAGGATGTGAAAAAAAGTGAAAGAGTAAAACAGAGATTGTGTTTGAGCAGCTTTGAGTTTACTGGTTTCTGTTTATGCTGCCGAAAAAGTCTGGTCACAGCGTGAAAAGTCAAGTTGTGCGTTTTTGGGACATAGACAGACACGACAATGCATGAAATGTTATAAACAATTGAATTAACATGAACGTCACTTTCAAATAATTATAAAATCATTGCTTTCAGTTTCAATTAAAACAAATATGATAACGTTGAAACATTTCTCTAAACACAGAGGTTGTCATAGAGTGAAAACGTCTCATGCCTCACCTACAACAGACCACACACTGCATCTGTTACTGCACAACACACAACCTACACACTAACAACAAATCACAATCGGCTACTAACAACACACCACAGTCCACACACGTCCAGCGCTACAGTTCTGCTGTCGACTAGAGTTACTAGATGAGAGGATCCAGGACCCAAACAACCACTGGCCTCCATGTACCTTCTCCTTGGCTCTCCTCCCTTTAGACTCAACTTTCCTCTCTTCTGTTTTTACTCCTGATGGTTTAGTCGGCACAGCTCTGATCTTTTCTAGCTTTTGCTCTTCAGATGTCATTTTTTTCATTTTGAACTTCTTATTTTCATCCTCTTCCTCCTCATCCTCCTCCTCCTCTTTGTCACAATCTTCTTCTTCTTCTTCTTCTTCTTCTTCTTCTTCTTCTTCCTCCTCCTCTTCCTCTTCATCACTGCTCATATTTTGCCTAGTCTTGGGAAGCACTACTGGTTTCTAAACAGAAGCAATGATGGACAGAATGAATGGTTCCATGTTGAATATTTTTCTCCAGCAGGTAATAATTCAAACCTCCAAAGCCTGAACAACAACCAGATTCTGTCTAATAAAAGACATCTACCACCTTTCTAATTCAAAATGTGTAAATGCGCATACACATACAGTCATGTGAGTAAATTAGGACACTCTATGGCAGACTGGACATATATTTATGACATGAATAAAAAGTATATAAAATGTTTTTTTTGCTAGAAACAATTTCTGTCAGGTCATAAATTAGGACAATCCATGTTTACTCTGTCCTAAAATGACTGCAATCACACACACAGGTGTATCACAGCAGGTGTGCTCGATTAAAACATCATTACTCAGCATTTTGAAGGAGGTTTGCCCCGTTAAAAACCAGAAACATCGAGCGTGGTGCTCCTCACTCTTAAACTGAAAGTGGTGAGATTCAAAAAGCTGTCTAATGTTGGCTTATGAGTGTAGTTAGGGATTTAAAGAGTTTCTAAAGAACATAAAATGAACTGTTTTATGGTATAGAAATAGTCTAAAAAAGTGGAGGACTTTCGAAACGCTAGCTAAAATGCAGAGGTTTGACTGTCCAAAGAAGTTCACTCTAACAGCAGACCAACAATCCCCAAAAACCCTAAGATGTAAAAGTTAAGGCTTATACTATTGAAAAGAAACTGAACAAGTTTAACTTTAATGGAAGATGTGCAAAGAAGAAACATTTCCTCTGAGGAAAACATGGAGGTCCAAAGACAAAACGTTCCTAACTTCTCCTCAACTAGAAAACAAAATTATCTTGATATCTTTTGCTTAATGAGAAAAAAAGTTGGATTTATATTGTTAAAGTGACATAAAATCACTTTGTTTTCTTATTGATAACATCAATAGGAAAGCATTTCTTGAAGAACTAAATATTCAATGGGTGTCCTAATTTTTTAACATGACTGTATTCAACAACACGAACCACAATCACACACAAACTGTCTGACTACATAATCTACAAACCACCAGACACTACTCTGTACCTTCCCCCTTTTAACTTCCAGCTCCTCCTCTTCTTCTTCCTCCTCCTCTTCCTCATACTCCCCCTCTTCATCCTCACTAAACTCAATATCCCTTTTAGTCGGAGGGCGCGGTCGATGAAGGGAAGCTCCTGATTCACTGAACGAAGTGGTGGACTGAGAGAAGAGCAGTGAGGATGAGTGACAGGCGATGAGTAGAAAAGACGAGGCTGTGCGCTAACCAGCCACAGCATCTGCTCAGACTTTTCACAATAAAAGCACAGTTTAAATAAAAAACCCAGCAAGCTGCAGCTGCAGACATTCAGCCAGAGTTGGAATAAAGAAGCTGTGTGGTTCCCCGAGGAAAACTATAACATCAGTAGCATTAAAAAAAACAAAGGAGCTTTTGACCAAAATGATGCTATAAACTAGGCAGGAGAACAACATTTTGTATTTTTTTTTCTGGTTATTTTTGATATTATGACATTGAATATAAGGGACTGGAAGAGATAATAATAATAAAATACTTTTAAATGTGATATAAATTTGCACGTCCTTGTTGAAGAACAAGAAGGAGAAAACTGATCTAAACTGTTACAGTTGAAAGTAAGGAAACAGGGAAATTAATCTGAAAAGAAAAAAATACCACCAGAAGTAAATTGCCTTTTAGAGTAACTTGAAGAGAAGTAATAATTCTCTGTAATAAAATTATTAAAGCACTGCTCCTGCAGCATATTCATTACAAAGACAGATAGAGCTAATTAATCAGCAGCTCCTTAAAGTGACCATTAGTCACGTTTCTTTCTGGCTTTTTCTTCTTCAGACACTGCATAACTTGCTGTGGCTCAAATTAAAGGTTTACCCTGAATCAAATCATTTGCAAGGTAAAAAAATAAACCATGGTTAATAATTAAAAGCTTTTCCCCATTACTAATGTAATTTATTCAATCCAAATGAAACACAAACTTGTTAGAAAAAAAGGAAACAACTGAAAAGCATCAACAACTTGGCTGCATTAGTAAGAACACCATTAAAATAATATTATTGATGCAGTTTCAGCATTATTAGTAGAATATCCATCATCCAGACTGGGTCAGATTTACAGGATGGACGGACGGATGGATCCGACATTTATTTTATGTCTGGAATGTTGGATGCATTCATCCATCCAGCATATATCTATATATGTTGGATAGATATTTAGATCCACCCAACATACAGTACAGACCAAAAGTTTGGACACACCTTCTCATTCAATGAGTTTCCTTAATTTTCATGACTATTGAAAATAGGCATCAAAACTATGAATTAAAACATGTGGAAATATGTACTAAACAAAAAAGTGTAAAACAACTGAAAATACGCCTTATATTCTAGTTTCTTCAAAGTANACACTCTGCATTCTCTTGATGAGCTTCAACAGGTAGTCAGTCACCTGAAGTGGTTTTCACTTCACAGGTGAGACCTGTCAGGTTTTTCTACAATCTAATCCACAATTTTCATAGTCATGAAAATAAAGAAAATCCATTGAATGAGAAGGGTGTGTCCAAACTTTTGGTCTGTACTGCATATGGATGGATGTATATATCCATATATACATCCATCCATCCAACAACCATCTATGTTGGATGGATGGATGTTGGATGTACCTTCTGCTTCTGCTGGATGGTTGTCAGGTGGGTGGATAATAGATGTCTGGATGTCTGGATGTCTGGATGTTGGACGTCTGGATGGATGTTGGATGTATGGAAGGATGGATGGCTGGATGGCTGGATGGCTATCAGGTAGATGTTGGATGGATGTTGGATGTACCTTCTGCCTCTGCTGGATGGTTGTCAGGTGGGTGGATAATAGACGAATGGATGGATGTTGGATGTCTGGATGGATGTTGGATGTATGGATGTATGTATGTATGTATGGATGGATGTTGGATGTATGGATGGATGTATGGATGTATGGATGGATGTTGGATGTCTGGATGGATGTTGGCTGTATGGATGGATGGCTGGATGGCTGTCAGGTAGATGTTGGATGGATGTTGGATGTATGGCTGGATGTATGGATGGATGTTGGATGTCTGGATGGATGTATGGATGGATGTATGGATGTATGTTGGATGTATGGATGGATGGTGGATGTCTGGATGGATGTTGGATGTATGGCTGGATGTTGGATGTATGGATGGATGTTGGATGTATGGCTGGATGGCTGTCAGGTAGATGTGGATGTATGTTGGATGTATGGATGTATGGATGGATGTTGGATGTCTGGATGGATGTCGGATGTACCTTCTGCCTCTGCTGGATGGTTGTCATGGCGTCCGGCTGGAACTCCAGCTTGTCGGTCCGGCAGAGCTTCCAGTAGAGGATGGAGATGATGATGACGACGACGAGCAGCGGAACCACCACGCCGATGACGATCCACATGTTGCTGTTCTCTGAGTCGGAGGGAGACGACGCCATTTTCTCTACAGCTGGAAGCAAACACCAGCAGAGCGACAGGATGACATATGGCGCTTTAACACCAACCGCGGTAATGTGGCACAGAGAGGATACTCACGCTGAGCCAGAACGCCCTGCACACGGTAGCCCAGGATAATGGCCGCCCTCTGAACATCCAGGCTGTTCAGCAGGTCGGCGGTTTGGACAGCAGGCATCCTCTGACCATTATGACCCTCCACAAAATACACCATCTCTGCTGGATTGTCAGCACCCTCCAGCCGGTTCAGACTCAAAACCTGACAGAGGAGAAGTGCAGCGATTTCAGCCTCGACTCAAGAAAAACGTGGACTTGTATGAAATGTGGTTTTTGTTCTAATAAAAGCCTGCAAGTGAATTTGCATATTAGCTAAATATTTAGCTCTGGGCTGCATTTAGCTAGCTCAAAGCTAATTATTTAGCTAAAGCTAAATAGATAGCTTGCTAATGTTAACTGCATATGTAGCTTCGTACTAAATATTTAATTATTTTAAAGCTAAAAATCCATTTTAGAGCTAAGTAGCTTGATAACAAAATATTTAATTTGGAGCTAAATACTTAGCTTGCTAACTAAATATTTAGCTTTAAACTAAATATTTAGCTATCTCAGACCTAATTATAACTTTTAAGCTAAATTGTTAGCTTGCTAAATGAATATTTAGATTAAAATTTTAAAAAATTAGCTTACAAATTAAATTAAATTTGAAACTATGACATTTGCAAATAAACAACAGTGAAAATATGATTTCGAAAAATGAACCCTCATTTTGTGCTCTTACGACAGTCTAAATAACCCAAATCATTGCTGTTAATTTTTGACTGTGTAAGTATAAAAATGTCTCCCTATTGTTTCTTCATCTTCTTCATGTTGTGAGAAGAGTTGATGTTTCCTAAACTGTATTTCCTTCTCTTGAGTTTGGAACCACGTCAGATGGGTTTTGATATACTTTTAGCTGGATTGCAAGAAAATAAATAGCAGCTTAAGGAAAAGGGACATTGCTAAATAGAGTATAATTGTTTGGTTTCTATTCTACACAAACCGATCACCACTCATAATGACAGTTATCCTTTCATTTACTTTCAGTAATTACCTCATTAAATGTTTTTTATGTCTTTTCCCTCAAATGTTACCATATTTCTTCTTATCTGTAGTTACTTTAATTTTAAGTATCAGTGTAGACCACAGTGAGCTTCACCACCAACCCTGCGGTGTAATTAGGACGTTAGAATTTGTTGTGTTATAGACATTTCCACTTTCAAACACAAGCAGCTGGAAAGCAATGCTTCCAGAAGCAAACGAGCTATTCAGGGACGATGACGCAGCCTGCTCTCTAAATTAAGAATGGAATATCTGATGAAGATCCTAACGAGCAATGTGTCACAACTGCTGTGGGAAAGAATGATTTTATAATGAAGAAGGCAGTGATTCATTGTCAGTGAAACACAGCAACTCTGAGGAGTCGGGAATTCGTTTGAAGGCAGAAAGTAAAACTCAAAAGATTTGGATACAGCGTACTTTAGCAGGATGCTATAAACCCTCAAAGGAAAGTTTGAGTAAACTGAACAGTAATCTTTATTTTATCTCTGGACAAATATTATTTTTTAAAAATGGTTTAATACATTTACTGCTGTTGTACAAAGTCCAAGATAATGTAATGTACCATCTCATCTATCGATCATAATGGGCAAGGATCGACTTTGTCCGGCTTTCTAACCGTACGGCCAGATAGAGATTTAAAGAGATGCCGTGAAAGCAAATGAGGTGGATTAGCAGTGCCAGACAACAACTGGTGGAGTCATCTAGGACATATTACTGTGGAATATCGTCTCTGTTGCTGGGATGCTGAACTGTTAGCATGTCATGAGGCTGTCAAATAGCAACAGTCTTCAATCAGAGGCTTCTTCAGATTTGTTGCAAGACCGACTGCTACTGGAGATCCTCCCTGCCCACAGCACCACTTTGATGATTCTTGAATTATATCAGTTACAATATTAAAAATTTCCTTTGGGATTAATAAAGTATTTTTGAACTAAATTAAATTGAAGATAGCAGTTCACGATATACAACGTCACATTTCTTTTTTTTTTTTTTTTGGCACACTTAAATGTTCAATATCATCTTTTTAAAATAAAACAACTCAAATACTTTAAGCACATTTTTAAACGATGATTTCATTAAACAATTCTCCAAAACAACTTTGCTCTGTGCAAAACTTTAGTGCCAGACCTAGAAAAATTATGACAAAGTATTAAGCTAAAAAAAATTTATTATGAGAATAAAGAATACAATTATTCCCAGAGTGCATCGATAATTCATCCAGGAGGTGACAGGAGAACCCAGAAAAACATCTGAAGCTCACTGACTAAGTTAAGTCAGATTAAGCAAGACTATTGGAAAAATATTCTGCGGACTGACAAGACAAAAGTCAAACTTTTTAGAAGATGTGTGTCCAGTTCCATCTGGTGTAAAACCAAGAGTATTTCAGAAAAAAACAAAATTTAACCTATGGTCAAACATGGTGGTGGTGGTGTGGTGATCTGGTGCTGCTTTGCTGCTTTAGTATCAGGCCAACTCAACATCATTAAAGCAACTCAGGATAATGTTGGGCAGTCAGTTTGTAACCTTAAGTCTGAGCAAATTTGGCTGCTGACCCATGATGGTGTCGCATGACCTTCAACTGGCTGTTCATACAGGAAAATGTGGTTGAATTAAAACATTTCTTCAATAAAGGTGTCTCGACATTCCTCCATGGTGATGTAAAAGATTTATTGCTGGCAAAGGTGACAACTTTGAAAAATGCATTAAATATTTATCTATACTTGCCATCAACAGAAGTCGCTTAGGGGGCAAATACATATCTGATTAAATTGGCCACTGTTTCAATGATCCCCGCATTATTTTTTTTTTTGTGTGTGTGTGTGTGTGTGTGTGTGATTCTCCCGCTTGGCGCCCTCAGGCTCTGCTGCTGTCTGTGGAACAGAAAAGCCTAACGCTCAGGTCGTGTCTGGGCAGGCGACCTCATGCAGAGTCAGTTCTAGTTCATGCACAGTTATTAGAGTGGAAAGAGGTCAGCATGAATGTGTGTATTATTGCCCCGCCGCCCTCCTCTAGTCTCCTCTTTTATCTGCTCAGAAAGCCTCATCAGGTATTTTCATGGGTGACAACACTATGCCTATTCTGTCATGGTAGATCAGGGCATCTGTCTGACACACAGGATGTGAATTAGTGTGCAAAAAAACACTAAGAGACGGTCAGCTTTACACACAGTCCACTGCTGGACTGTGTGGATGGTCAGACAAGTTCAGAACAATATTAATTAAATATATTTACATTTTCTGTTTAATTATCAGGTTGAATTAGGATCATTTCTGAAGCAGAATGTTTGAAATTATTACTCTGACATCCACATTATGAACTCAGATTTTATAAAGTCAAATAAAAATATTCCTCATAACACGTCCCTTTTATCTCCATTTGTAGCATTCACTGATTCTAAGTTTCTTTAATCTTTCATGTCTTTGAATCCCACCGCATTAAAGCCGCTACTTTACCAAAATAGACAACTCTTAATCATCTGAACCGAAGGATCCAGACTGAGAAAGAGACCAAATGAATAATTGATCTGCTGTTAGCAGGTCTGTGGCCCTCCCTAGCCGGCGAGTGAAAAAACGAGGAAAAGCGACAGAAATCTGAACCCCGTTAGGTGGAGGTTGTTAAGTGGCTCGTCTCCTGGGTAAATGGGATGCTGTTGCCATGGAGAAAAAAAGCCACATCCTGGCCCCCTTTGGAGATGAGATGAGCAGGTGCAGAGAGGACCCACAAAAGATTAAGCTTGATTAGTAAAGCAGTAAGGTTTTCACTGGTTACTGCAACTCGCATAATGAGTCTGCAGTCTGTCCCAGCACTCAGAGTCTCTACTGTTTATAAAGACATTAAAAGTAAACAGAGGCATGAATCTAAAATATTTAGGAAGGATCCTGTTAGCTTAAGCATCCAGTTGCAAAGTTGATGTGTGTGAGTGTGTGTGAGTGAGTGTGTGTGAGTGTGTGTGTGCGTGTGTGTGTGTGTGTGTGTGTGTGCGTGTGTGTGCGTGTGTGTGTGCGTGTGTGCGTGTGTGTGTGCGCGTGTGTGCGCGTGTGTGTGTGTGCGTGTGCGTGTGTGTGTGTGTGCCCATGGTTTGGTTTACTGTGGAATAAAAGTGTGTTTCAACTGCAGGATCTGTTTCCAGGAATCAGGGCTGCTTTCTGGGGCAACTATTTACCCCCATTAGTTTCCACTGCATCTACCAGGGTTAAAATAGAGAACCAGACAGACATTTACCCCAGAAAAATCCCCTGGTAGGGAGGTAGGTACGTCTTAATTTACCTTAAACTATTAGGTGGAGATTTTCTTTGTTTTTTTGGAGAGAGTACCAAGCATTTTTCATTTGTTAATTTTTAATACATTTACTACAGTTTAGACTCATCTGGTGATGATTTCTGTTCTTAACAGTCAGATTGAATAGCTGACATTTCTTTTTCAACTGCCCAGTTATTGTAAACTTTAGGATTTTAAATCATTTCTGTTCTGAGGAGGGAATAAACTGAACCAAAGTGCTCTTGGATCATTAAAGGGGGCATTATGAATTTTCCAGGCACATAATATAATTTTAAAGCATAATAAAGTGCCATAAAAAATCTAAGTACCACTCTGGGTATGTTTTTGAAGAGAGAATAACATTATAATATGATACAAATCTAAAAAAAATAGTCAATTTCACATACTTTAAGATTTGAAGTTAGGAAGCAAGTCGCTGCTGCATTTGTGATTTATCCTCAAATGGGACACATTGCACAAGATTTAAATAATAAAACCTGCTAATGTTACAAACTTCCTTTGATTTTTGTATGATTTTAAATCTGTTGCAGAGTGTCATCACTGTGAAATAATCCAAAATTGGAGAACACTATGGTTTAATCTAGGCCAGAGAGGTTTTGTTCTCCATCATTGTAAGAACAACTAGAAGTCAGATTTAAGATCAACTTTTTTCCTCTAACATTCTGAATGAGTGCAAAGGTGCGCTACCTGTACGCTGCTGTTGCCAACAGTAGTTGCTCTTTTGACCCGTCTGACTTGTCCCATCGCTTCCCCGAGCAACAAGGCCACTCTGCGCTCCATGTTGGCTTGAAAGGTCCGTTCGCTCATTTTCTTGTCCAGAACACCCAGGAGAACTATAAACACGCCAATCGTAAGTCATTTCAATCATGATTGTTTTCAGTTTATTGACTGGAGCAGAAACTGGAACCGTTGTACCTGTTCTAACCCAGGAGGAGCGAAGCAGCTGACTGGTGTTCAGCTCTGGATAATGGAAAGCTGAAGGAAAAAGAAGTAAGCATTAATGATCCAGCGGGGAGTAAAAGCAGAATTATTTTTCCACATTTTAGTACTCACGCTCTGCAATCTGCAGCACAGGGAAACCAATGTAGTAGCTAAACTCTACCATTGTGAGCTTCATTAGTGCGTTGCTGACCTTCGACCCCATAAGATAACCCCGAGAACCACTGACAGTGAAGGTGATGTCTACTGGCTGCCTCGCCAGCTGTTGTTCCCCATATCTGTTTGTAGCCGTGGTGATGTTTAGAATCTGAAACAAGCAGCAAAATGCAAAAATTGTGAGCGAGAGACATTTTGTCTTTTAGAGAGCAGCAGAAAAATTCCCATTATGACATAGTTCGCTTTAGAAAAAGGAAGAAACAGAACTTAGCAGTGTGGATATGAATAGTTTCAAATTTGGGCTCCTATATTTGTTTTAAGAGGTTCACAAAAAGCACTAAAGATCAATAGGCTCACGATTAAATCCTAAAAATCAGATGTTATAAAACTTAAGTATACTTCCATAAACAAAGTGCTGCTGTGTGACGTCTATGTTATCTTTCTGTGCAATCGGTTCGTTTTAATAGTCATAAACTGTTCACACATCAGTCTGATTGCAGTTGCATTTGTTTAGTAGCATGAATGACCACGCAAAAAAATAATCAGATTTCAGCAAAAATCTAATTGAGCAGGAAGACCTGCATGAACTCAGCTATATGAGCACTGATTAATAAAGAGAGCAAGTCAATACACAAAAAAACACAGTTGAGAACCGATTCTATAATTTAAAATATCCAGAAGCAGTAAAAGATAATAATTTAAAATAGAATAAGTGTCTAGATAAAATGGCTTTGAATCAGGGTTACTGTGCCTGAAACTTCTGATAGACTAATATTCAATCATACTTAATAATAATAATCTAGAATTGCCCTGCTCAAAGGGGTAGTGTGTTGAAATAGAACGTTTAAAATTAATAAACAAAAGAAAAAGGATCATAAAGCTACATTTTCTCCAAAAGGTTTAACAGACAGTTGTAAGCCTTCATAAAGTCCTACCCTAAATGATCACTCACATGGATGGTGAAGTTGGTTGATTCCTTCGACCGACGCCGTACTTCTGCAAAAGCCATGATCAAACCTTTCTCCACGCTCTCAAAGAAGCTGCAGCATCGCATGTCAACATGACCCGGGACAAACAGCAACACTGCAGCAGAGGAATCACCAGGAGACTCAGATAAAACATCTGAGGCAGCTTCAGAAGAAGATTTAAGGAGATTAAAATTAACCTGTGTGGACTTGGTACTTCCGGTCCGGTGTGGTTTGGTTAGGGGACACATACAGGATGCGGCGGCCGGACCTTTGCAGAGCGTTGATGACAGATATGGCTGTGTACACAATTGGACCTGACACCACCCGGAAGACGAACTGTGGAGGAGGGCTAACAACCTTTACAGTAAATATAAAAAGAGAATCACTTACAGTGATGAGAAAAGGTATTTACCTCTTTGTAAGTTAATATCAGACGAAGGTCAATAATATTCAATATATATAAACACCTACAACCTTATTTGTCAAACAATTACCAAGATATGAAGGGGAAATGGGAGTTGGAAGCAAATACAATTATCAAAGATAGAAAATGGGAAGAGGTTTGTGGTAAAAGGTCACAAAATTACAAAGGATTTGAGTTGGAAAGGAGATTTTTTTTACAGCTAACAATAAAAAAATAAAAAAATTAAAAAAAACAACTAAAACTGATTTATGTTGGGGTGACTGCAAACAAATTGGTAACTATTTACATATTTTCTGGGATTGTCCAGTCATAAAATCTTACTTACAAGGGATCCAAGAAGAAATTCAAACCATATTAAAGTTCAAATTGCCACTTGATCCCAAATATTATATCTTGAGGTTGAGTCCATTGGGCGGAGTTGCATAAAAAGAAAGTTAAAACACTCTAAATCTGCTTAATGGTGGCAATGTAAATAATAATAAGCTCTTGGCCCAAAATGTTACCTCCCACACTTCTTCAATGGTTTAAAAATGCCTACATGATGGAATAAAGTAGACTTGAAAGTAGACTTGTTTATTGACTTGTCATTTACTACTTTGTTTGGCCATAACTATTTGCTGTCTTTACTTGACATATTGATATTTTTTATTTTTATTCACCACTAGTTTGTGGAATGTGAACCAATACTGTGGAAAATGTACACCTAAAAATTTTAGTTGGCTCAAAAACAAAAATGATTTTGAATGTAATACTTGCAAAGTCGCTATTTGATCTTTTTGTAATGACAGATAACAATTTTACCTGCAGCTCCACTGACTTGTTAAATTCCACTTTCAGAATGTCTCTCACTTGAGATTTGGCAAATCCAACAGTCACCCCAGACGGGAAACCTTGCACAAAGCAGAAGTTCGAGGTTGTAGTCTCTCATATATGGATATTTATTCAAACTTTACACATTAATAACACCCAGGGTGAAAACAGACTCCAGACTTACCAGTCTTTGTTAAATAAGCAGGGTGGTCAACTTTGCAGAGGTACTGCCTTGATGAAGTTGATGGAGCTGTGGTTGTTTTGCTGGTAGTAGTGGTGATGCTAACACTGGTTGAGGTTTCAGCAGTAGCAGAAGATCCGGTTGTTGTCTGATGAGGCGTATTTGTGGCAGCTGGATTTGTGGCTGCTGCAGCAGTAGTAACTTCACTGCTTGTTGGGTTTGTGACCATTGTGGTTAGGTTATCCACTCCGTCTTCTGTCACAATCTGATCACCAAACATAACCGGAGGAACCAGAGTAACATTGTAAGACATGGATTCATTTGAAACTAGAGTCATATCGCCGGTTTGTTCGGTTGCAAATGAGTCTTGGGACATTAGGTCAGTTGCAATGGCAGTGGTGTTTTCGGGGGGTTCAGGAGAGAAGACTGCAGTTGCAGTTATGATGGGAGTAATGAGTGTAGGACTGTCATCGAATGATTCTGTAACAAACCAATGGACATCTGTCAAAGAAGAAGACGACGCTAAATCTTCTGGTAGCAGAGATGTTGCACTTGGATGTAAAACTTCTGCTAAAGCAGAATCAATATCTACGGTGAGTGTATGTGTAAACCAGCCTGTGGTGGAAACTGGAACACCCCATACAGAGGAAAAGGGATCTAAGACGTAGGTTGGGACAATGGAAGGATCAAGAAAAGACTCAGAAACATTGCTCAGCTGGGGAGTGATCTCTGTGGTAACTACTGTAGTTGATTCATAATAAGGCCCAAACCCTGACAGATCGCTGGAGGACTCACCCTCTGTCAGATTACCATCAGTGGTGACATCTGTGGAGGGTGAAGCCATTGTAGCATTGATGGACATTTCAGTGACATTCTGCCTGTACTCTGCTCCAGTTTCTGAAGCATTGCTGTCCTTCGTCAGCTGAGTGGTGTAATACTCTAAGCTGTTCATGTCAGGCAAGAGGACATCTGTTGGTCGAATTGTGAAGGCATCTCCCCAGTCGATGTCTGATACGTCAGGTACATCTGTTCCAGCAACATCAGTCGGCTGCAGTAAACTGGAAGCCTTTGTAGAAAGGGAGGATGGATAAATGGATTGATGTGGAGGAATGGTGAGGTATGGCGTCATGAGGCTGGAAGAAGATGAGACATAACCAGGGTGTCTGGAGGAAGGAGATATGCCCACTCTGGAAGGAAAAGATGTGTCGTAGATTTCCGTGTCGTCCTCCATATCGTATGGGTCTGAAAGAACCTTAGTAACCAGAGAGTAATCATCATTATCCGTGTTGAAGAAGGACATTGTTTCCAAGTAGTCTCCAGAACCCCAGTCCACATTCATGGTGTTGGTAGGGTAGAAGTCCTCCGAAGGCACCTGGTTGGGGTCAGAAAAAACCAACGAGGATTGGGGGCTGATGAAAGGCACATGGTAGCCAGGAGCCATGATCTCGTTTAAGCTAGGTAGTGTGTTTATGTCCTGTTCAGATTTGTTCTGCACTATCTGGTGACTTGAAGCAACCGTTTGACTTTCAGACTCAGACAAAGCTAGTTCGGGAGGTTCAAAAGGTGGGTTGGCCACTGAGGTCACGACTGACTGCATTTGTTTTAATGTCATATTCTGCACCAGGCTTGAAGTTGTTTCTTCTTCATGACCAAGACCTTGATGAAATGTTGATTTTCTCAAAGCAGAAGGATTTAAGGTTGTCAGAGACGCATTAGACTGGGGTAGTTGCTTCCATCGCTTGGAATATAGAGAAAAATTATATTCCTGTTTGTGAGGATTAGTCCTGACCCCCTTCTTTTCAGTGGAACTTGTAGCTGACGCCTCAAATCTCTGGGGAAGTCCAGTGGGGCTTAATGGCGGAGTTGTTCGAACACCTGTGTCCTCTACATAGACATTCCTTGGCACTACAGATTTAGAGTTTTCAGAAGCACCGTGCCCTGATTTTAAAAGCTCACTGTCAGCAGTTCTTACTTTGGGAACTGGTTCAGGAATAGAGAGCAGGGCACTGAGTGACTCCGAGTTCTTAAAGGCAGTATAATGTGAGTCTGGTAAGGCGGACGGTGATGATCTTGTTGTCTTTGGAACCCCTCCAAGAACTTCGACAGGGGAGGTGTGTGAGTCCAACAGAGACTCGTCTGCAGAGGAACACAGAGAATGCTTCAGTCTGGAGGAAAGTAAACCTTCGAATGCTGGAGTATTATCAAAGTATCACAAAAAGTGACACAATAAAACCTGTCCTACATCAAAAATCAGATGAGGCATTTGTTTGTTTTACATTTACAGCAATTATTTAAAAAAAATCTAAAGACATTAACTTAGAATTCCAGAATGAAGTTTTCCAATATTGAATCAACAACAGTTCCCCCCCAAAAATAGTTAGCTTTTTAAAAACAAAGCTTATGTTCATAAAAAAAGAATGAATAACTAAAACAGTGAGAAATGAAAGGCTGCTGCCAATTTATATTACATATAAAATGGACAGTAACAGTCAGCATCGTTTAAAGACAACAAAGTAAATATTCTATTGTGGCCATCACAAAAACAAGGAAAGGAGAACCAAAAGGTAAATAAATCTTACATATTCATTCTCTCATAATTTTGGCTTTTAGCGAATGGAAATAATGTTGGTGATTGTAACTAACCTGACATGGGAGACAAGTTGTCTGGTTAAACTTTTAACACTAAATCAAACCTAATTTTCTTTCAGAAGGGCCTCACTTACATTGCTCTGATAAAGACATGTTAAAAATAGCTTTGTGAGAGGAAATAGATCATAAATAATTCATAGAGAAACATTATAGGCCTTTTTACAGTACCATCTACGTGAAAGAGCTTATCGTGATTATGTGGTGATGCTGAATTTGTGCTGGAAATCTTCTAAACAAACGTCTTCTAAACCAGTGTTTCCCAACCCTGGTCCTCAAGGAACACTACCCTGCATGTTTTAGGTATTTCCTTGCTTCAGTCCAGCTGATTTCAATTGATGCCTGATTAACAGGCGTTTGTCGAACTGCAATCAGTTGAATCAGGCACATTAAAGCAGGGAAACCTCTAAAACATGTAGGACAGTGTGCCTTGAGGACCAGGGTTGGGAAACACTGTTCTAAACAAACGGAAAAACAACGTGGCTGCTCATAGTGAACTTTAAAGCCACAATTTTTGTTTTTGCTTGACGTTTCCATTATAATCTTAACTGCCATCTGCTGCTGCTCTCTGTAGTGTGGAAACAGACTGAGGATATTTTTAATACTAAAAAGAGAAAGCAGATCACCTATGAAAACATCAGAACAATTGATAAAAACTTCTACTGCATCGTTTTATACAATCAGAAAGTGGCTGACACATCCCTAAATAAAACTCCCGGCTTAATTATAACCTACATTGGTACCTTAATCAAGTCAGCATGCCCCTTTAGCAGAACCCGCCTGGAAGGACTTGGGAAACATCCAGGGTTTCTGTTCAAACGCTTGCCGCTGTGCCAAGTGTTTGAAAGCAGCACACAGATGGGTATACACACACAAGTTCATATTTCTACCCATATTAGGACTTTGTATTGACTTCTACTCACTTTATTTACTACAATTATGCCTATCCCAAACACTTAACTTAACCCAAACCATTAGCAGTTAGTTCCTAACACTAACCTTGAACAAAACTTAATTCACACCATACCTCTAAACCTAACCCTTGACCCCAAAAAACAGGGTTAACTGCTTGACTGCTTTACAACCAGGCTTTAGTCCCCATAATGCCTATCGGTCTTCACATGGTGAGTAAATGTGCCAGAGACGTTCCTAAACAGAACTGCTAAACCAGCAATTCTACACACACATACACACACAGAAAACACACAGGGCACATAATAAAGTGATTAGCCTTCAATGCAATGAAAACCATATAAATGAGAATAGCAACATCTGCTAACCTGCTTTAAAAAGAACCAAAGACAAAGGAAGAAAAGGCTACTCTGATGCACCATGATCTTTCTACAGGCTCTCAAAGAGGACCTATCATGCAAAATTTAATGTTTTGCACATTTCTGTACTTCCATTTGGGTTTCTACTGCTTCTAGAAACAGTTCAAGCACAAAATAAAAGTTAAAGTTTTTTGGCATTTGGAAAGCCTCCCTTTTATGATGTCACAATCGGCAGGCAGTACCCCTCACCAAGCTTCGCTCCGCCCCATTCATGATTGGAAGACAAGCATGTTTGGAACTGTCTTGGTTTTGACTTACCATTCAGGAACCACTGCTACCACTTTGTTGGTTGTGCAGGAGGTTCTACTTCTGTTCCTGGGTCTGACTCAGGGTCAAAGATGCATCATTTTACCATTGTTCATCTGTTTACTATTGTGAATCTGTCTGCAGCTCTTTTATATGAATAAAGTTTAAATGACAAATTGGGGGGTGTCACTAGTAACAGCTTATTTGCATAAAAGTGAGAGCACAAAAACAGTTACCGTAATTATTTAAATAATGTGTGGTTGAATGTTTGTTGCAGAAACACACATGGTTTCTAACAATGATTGTAACTATTTATGCGGCTGAAAACTGCTTAAAAACCAAACAAAGAGGGTCCGACTCGTGCAGATCGCTGATGTCTGAGGTCAAGCTACTGCTCATGACCCCAAAATGTCAGCTCATCTAAAACAAGCCCCAATGGCCACAAATGATTTTATCAGCAGTCACCTTTTTGAGACAACAAAGCTTGGGTGAAAGGACGACAAAAATAGCTACCTAATTGAGATAATTGTGATTACTGGAATGCAATGGATGATAATAATGACTGAAGTAAGGATGACAACAGTGACACGGGCAATTACAGATTAGAGAGGATTCACCGTTTACTACAACAGCACAGTCTTTGCTCTTTATTATCATTTAATGAGTCTTTTAAAAACTTCAATTTATAGAATACAAAATATAATCAAATAACTGTTTAAATAATACCTAATTACTTCAAACTACAAAGAGAATTCATCCTGTTATTAATAATTAATGCTAGAATGCTAAACTTGGTCAAAGTTTCTTGCAGCAAACAGCAACCAGGCGTACATGGGTGCTCAGCCTGGATTAGGGCGGCCATTACTGTGGGTAAAGTATGATGAAGGTCTCAGAGATGACACAGCAACACCACCTGTTCGCTGAAACAGGAGAGGGTTCCAGTTGATTGGCTGCTCATTGTCAGGCCAGTCCATGAAACCAAACACCTGTAAATCCACCAATCATGCCGCTCAGAGCGAAAACTGGACTGACTACTGAAGGGCCAATTTTCAAAAATGAACTTGTGCAAAAAACTGAACTTTATTGTGAGGTATATAAATGAGATTCCTTAGCAGCATTAGGAAATCTTTCTAATTTTGGAGAGATGTGAGTAACCAACGTTTTCCTTACTTTTCTTTTCGTTTTTAATCATCATTAATTCCTGTAAGTGTTCTGAACATCCGGATCTATATCCGCCATGAGCGGCAGTGGCAGTTCTTCCATTCAGCCAAATAGGTGGCATGCAGAGTGTTAATGCACGCCTGCAATGCGACAGGCTATCAGATGTTGCATCTGAGCCCTCCACTGAGTCAAGTCAAGTTTATTTGCTTAGCGCATTTCAGCAATAAGGCAGTTCAACGTGCTTCACAAGATAATATTATGAAACAAGCAACAAATGCCACATTTTGTCAAAATCATCAATAATAATCAAATATATTAATCAAAGGCAGCTCTAAACAGGTGGGTTTTAGTCTTTATTTAAAGGAACTCAGTGTTTCAGCTGTTTTGCAGTTTTCTGGAAGTTTGTTCCAGATTTGTGGTGCATAGATCTGAATGCTGCTTCTCCATGTTTGGTTCAGGGGAGGCAGAGCAGAACCAGAAGACCTGAGGGGTCTGGAAGGTTGATACAACAACAGCAGATCTTTTATGTATTGTGGTGCTAAGCCGTTCAGTGATTTATAAACTAACAACAGTGTTTTAACATCTATTCTCTCTTTGGAAAGATTGTAGAACTGGGTGATGTGCTCTATCTTCCTGGTTTTAGTCAGAATGCCAGCAGCAGCGTTCTGGATCAGCTGCAGCTGGAGGACTGATTTTTTAGTCAGACCTGTGAAGACGATGGGACTAGAGACAAACACATGGATGAGTTTCTCTAGAGTTTGTTGGGACATTTGTTCTCTAATCCTGGAAATGTTCTTCAGGTGACAGGAGGTCGACTTTGTAACTGTCTTTATGTAACTCTGAAGGTTCAGGTTAGAGTCCATCACTCCACCCAGATTTCAGGCCTGATTTCTAGTTTCTAACTATAATAACTGAAGCTGCACGCTGACTGTAGATTGTTCCTCTCTAGGCCCAAAAATAATAACTTCAGTTTTCAGATTGCAGCGTTACACACAGTGATGCTGTGAGAATGATTGGGATTCAATATAAAGTGAATTGCTTCATGTTATGAAATAAGAGCGTTGAGATTTAAATTTATGCATTAGAAATTTCCAAGTAGTTATTAAGTTTCACTTGTGTCTATGGGTGTACTATGTCTCCTGTGTGTAATCCTATATCAGGTTAAGAGGATATAGAACTTGGTGGGTGGATATTATGGGGCATTTGTTACATGTTTTTTATGTCAGAAACTGATAACTTTTCAGATTGATTTTTTAGATAGATTTTTGCTCAACTTCAGTAATTTATGGCAGACAGTTTTACATTGGATGGATGTAAACTTTGGGGAATGGTATACATACAAAATGTCAACAAAAATACCTTCCACACTGTATTTTCTCTTTTCTATACTTTTGCATACCTTGAAATAAAATCGTAATGAATTCCTCAGTTAGAGAAGCAGAGTTGTGATGTTTAACACTAAATATGTTGTTCTCCTTGTAATACAGCATCCTTCTACATCTAGTGCCAGGCTTAAATTGCAGCAGCCAGTCACATTAAAACCATCCTAATAAGACGAGGAATTTTACTGTTAGCAGACGACCTAATTTCTGTTTTAAAGACTCCAACAACAAAACAAAGCATGATAAATCCTCCTGCAGAAACTGGGTTCATTCAGGGAGGAGTGGGCCAAAGTAAAGCAAACATCAATATTATTTTCAACAGCAATATTCTGTTACAATAACTTGAAACCTTCAGATAAAAGAAAATAATATTCTAAACTAATCTAGATCAGATTAGATTTGAACACTATTTCCAAGCTGCTTACAGAGAGAATGTGTTTTAGGTGTGAAGAACGCTTGGACACCAAGTGAAAAAAAAATCTGATATCATTTTCTCTGTTTGACAGACTTTTAATTGCAAAGCAAAGTTGTTTAATGGTTTTGTAATTTCTGGGGGGAGAAGGAGACAGGAGGACGTGTTTCTCTAGTAATAACGCTCGCTAACTGCAACCCCCACACATGGTTCTGTTTTCAGCCGAGCCCCCTTGCGTGACTGGCTCTTTTCAGCTGGCAGCGGCCGCCAACACTGAGTCCAACAATCGAGATATGGCTGAGCTGCTGACATTCGGTTTATCAGGGAAGCTTTTAAGATGGGAAAGATTGCATTGTTTTTATCAGTGGAGCCGAATGAGATCAGGCTCTCTGCTAAAACTCACCCTGCTGAATAACTGAATAACTGAAGCTGCAGCTTCATCCGAAAGCAATATAAAAAAAACCCCTGCTACCATAATATAGTAGTTATTAAGCACTGAAATAAAAATGGAAGAGTTCAACAAATGAAAGGAGGGGAAAAAACTAATTTGCACTTTATTTCATGGTTTGATAAGTCAAAATAAGTTGCAAACTTTATCTTTTGTTTGATTTTGACAAATATGAACCTGGGAATGGAGACCTGACTGCACGGCACAGACCTCATAAAACATTCATGTGACCCTTGTTTTGCTTTCCTGAGGGGATGCTTTGTAAGATAAGGGAATGGGTGGAGGGTGTGGAGTTAAAGAAAGAGGGGAGCAGCAAACGGGGATGGATGGGGGTTGCACAAGAGTCCGATTGAGAAAAAGGAAGAGGTGAAACAAAGAGGGAGACCATCAGAAACAAACAGAACTACAGGCCACAGCTGACTTTCCTGAACATTTTTCAGTCATTCCCAAAACTTCATTTCAGAATCACAAAAAACCTCATAAAATACATAAAATCTTAATCTAGGTTTTCTTTAGAAAACAAGAAGGCATCCAGAGAGGCGCTCATCACTCAGCACTTTGTCTCAATCCTCCCACAGGCCACGGTCAGAGTCCAGGCCCTTTGTCTGCTGGGTTCAGTAAGGACCTCCAGGCGGTTGGAAGGAAGCTTTCAGCTCTAAAAGACTCAGACGGGTAAAGTGAAGAGCTTTACTGGTTGGTTTGTAATGAATAAAGAACCAAAACAACATGATTTCGCCTGGAGAAGCTCAAAACGAGGTCGCATATGTTTGGACTTGGAACAATAAGGCCTCAAAAAAGGCTGGAAAAGCTGTTAACATTCAGCAGAGCTTCTCAGATCTCTCGTTCAAAGACCCAAAACACATTTCTAAACAAGGTCAAAGGTCAAGAAGCACTTTCATTAAACATGTTTACAACTTAAAAGTTAACCAAATGTTGCTTTTTGCTTAGAGCGGTTTGCTTCTGACCATGAGCTGCTAGCTTCTTCACAGTAAATCATAAAGAGAGCTTTGAATTTAGAAACACTTCATAGCAACAGACCGAAGAATTGTAATCAAAGATTTAGTTCATCCAAGTGATTAGGGGAACATTTAAAACACTCACTTCAATTTTTTTCAATTCTGCGATCGCAGAAATTTGCACAAAATCCACAGACACCCAATTATTATTTTTTTCCCTAATTGTGAATTTATTGCAAATTTTCCACAAAATGGTAAAAACTTAAGCTTAAGTGATGCTTAAGAGGTAAATACGACACGTGAAATGCAAACGATGAGTTAGCGTCTGTGGGGCCCAGCGCCTCTCAGTTTACGAGAAAAAAAAATACAAAATTAAAAGATTAAAAAGGATTTCTTACTGCCACCTGCAGTATTTCTTACTTCTACTGCACTACTCAATCTGTCTTCCTTGATGTCTAGTTATAGTCTGTGATCAGTCAGTAAGAAAAAGTCAAATTTACAGTTACACATAAGTGCAAAATATACAGTTTGAAATCAGTTTCCATTATTACAGTTTAAAGAAAAGATTGTCAGATTGGCTCCTTTTGAGTTCTACTCTGAACTGAGGTAGTTTTGTTGACTTTCAGTTTAATCTAATTATGTCTGACATTCTGAATCATATTTTTAGATGAAAATATAACAATGAGAACAACTTAGAAAGTCGGACGTTTTAACTTTTTAAAACATCTGATGGTTTGTAACTCATTAAACAAGTGGCACATTTATTATGTATTTATTTATTATTAACTCTTAAATGGACAGAACAGGATTATTTGTATTTTCGGTTGCAGGAGTACCCAGATCTGAACTCCAATTAAATCAAGTGCATCATAAATGTAAGTTTACTTTTACATTTCCGATATCTTAAATCAGTCTGATGATAAAAATCAATTAATGCACGAATGAGAACTGGGAATATGCATGTTTATTAAAAAGATACTTCATTGAGTAGAAAGTGCACAACTTCCTCTGAATGTGTTAACTAAATCCATTAAAAGCTAAATTTTACAGTAAAGTGAATTTGACACTGACGGGTTAATGTGACAAGTCTGTCTCCAAACATGTATGACTAGATTTTTTTTTTTTAAATAATTTGTTTAGCTCTAATAAAAGCTGAGATATCACAAAACTTGTCCTTAATGGCAGCCATCTTGGACGCCATCTTAGTTCAAATCTAATACTGCTTTGAACAAAAGTTAACATGTTAGTTCAAAAAAGAAAAAAAGAAAAACTGGACTGTACAATATTCACGTCATTTTTCTTCCACATATCAGTAGGGCTCAGTCAGATGTGTCGGCCATCTTGAAATTATTATTCATCCTTTGTGTCTGTTTGGTGCCTCTCACCCCCTCCCAACCTGCAGACCTGCTTCCACTGTTCTCAACCGAGCCATGACGATGGCCGGGACAGACTGGTGGGTTTCGGGTCAGCGGTGGGCCCGCTCAGTGCAACATTACCCAGAGTTTGGCTTCTGATAGCTTCTAACCATTGATCTGTAACTGCTCCTGGCTCTAATCAACAATGAATGGACATATTGTCATCCAAAACAGATCAGATTTCGTGTGGCAACAGACCGGGTTGGTAATTAGACGGGGCTTTGCAGGCCCTCAGCTTCATTGGCCCAATTTGTCAACCAATTCAGTGCAGAGAGGAAAAACAACAGCTGAAGTGAAAATCAAAGTGCTCTTTATTGAGTTGGAAAGAAATAACCAATGTAATTTTATGATATTTACTCTTAGATTACAGTTTTTTTGGCAAAATTCGAGCTGCATGGCAGATCTTTCTCTGCACTGCCTTGGTAAAATAATGATATATACGTATTAGCAGTATGAGTTATGTAGTTACATAAATGCAAATGATCAAGAATACAGTAAAGGAATGCAACAAAAAATACTAAATGCTAAAAAGGACTAAATTAGCTCAGCCCTTCCCACTGAACTGAACATCAATACAGTGTAGGACTGATCTGTTGATTAGTTTTTTGATTAACTAATTAATAATTTGATAGAAAAAAGATTTTTTTATTTTTTTTTTCCAGAATTTTAGTTTTGGGTGAGGCATTTACAGATAAAGAAGGGTTTTTTAATCTTAGATGCAAAATGTAGATATTTTTGTACAGTTTTGCTTAATTACTGCTCTGGCTGTCTTGTTTCAGGAAATGGCCTTTTTTGAGTATGCTTACTCTCGTTAACGATTAATCGATTACCAAATTAGTTGACGATTATATTCAATAATCGATTTATCACAATTAATCCGATTAACTGTTTAAGATAACATATAACCTATTGACAGTGTCAAATCAGTTTGTTAATTTTAGAAATATTTGCATGGAATTGTGTGATAATTGTGCTTTTGTACGACAATAAAAGTGACTTTTTGTTATTTGCCACATCGATCACAGGCTACAACTTGACATCAAGGAAGGCTGACGCAGCAGTGTAGAAGTAAGAACTACTGCCACCTGCAGGTGGGAGTTAGCATCACTTAAACCATATGTTTTTGACCAATGTAACTGAAAATTTGCAGTGAACTCGCAATTATACATTAATGCAAAAAAAAATTGGAGATCCTTTGATTTTGCATGAAATTTTTTGAGAAAAACTGGAGTAAGTGAATTAAGAGGCTAAAATATCTATGACCTAGGGAAGCACAATATGTCATTATCGTAATATCAGCGTGTGATATTCAAAGGACTGTTGAACTGTAAAGTGTTATGAACTTCAAGTTGTAATGTTCAGCCAGTTGGACTGAATCTCACAGCAGCAGAAATGAGAACACGAGGAAAGAAGAAAACAGTGATATAATTAGTCACCACAATAATTGCCAATATTATCACTATTTCAAGAGTTTCTAATTCCAAGCAGCTCCATTTAAAGAACTGGTTAACTTTCTTTTTGTATCACAAATCACAAATATGACCAATGCAGTAATTGGAAAACTGCAGTTAATTACTTTAATGGCTGTGTTATGATTTGAGCAGAACTTTGATTCACTAATTCCTCATTTTCTGACATTTTTACTGCATAATCCTGCTAAAAAGTAACAAAGCAGATTTTTTGCAATGTGTTCTTTTCCGCTGGGAGTTGCATTGATTGGATAACGTCAGCATCAATACATTTAAGTACAGAGAGAATGTCTATCAAGCAGATTCAGACATTTACTCTGTGTTTAGCTCTTGAGTCTGAAAGCCAAACATCAGATCTTTGACTTTAGGGAGTAGATTCAAGATGCAAAGTTTGCAGCTTAAACTGAAGCACCCCAGTGCAGCTGCCCTGCACTCTACAAACAAGGCCGCAATTGTGCAAAGAGTCTCCAAGATTTGAGTAACCATGTCACATACTGATCAGAATGGTGAAGGATGGATAAAGCAGACAGACACTGAGGCAAGAGAAGTAGAACCAGAACAGAAATACATCAAGATAAAATCCTAATTACTCTCAGCAAACATTAGCAGAACATATATATGCCTGAATATAAAACAAAATAACAGAATAATACCTTAAATGTCCCTTAATGGTAAGAAACAGTATGCTCATAATGCCCACCAATTTCACTAAGTTACCTGTCTTCTACTGATTCAAATAAAGAACTTTATGTTTACTAGACTGTTAATCATTATTTACCAATCAATGTTGCCTCCAAAGACAGTGATGGAAAAAAAAACTTGTAAAACTGCAATGTTAAATGCAATGCAGTTGAAAACTTTGGTGCAAGTAAGCTAAAAAAGTTCGTTTCACCAGTGCAACTAGTGCAAAAGTTTTGTCTAAAGTCCTGCAAATAGAACTCCCGAAAAAACTCAGATGTAATAAAAAAATTATCATATAAAAGTAGAGAAACTATACTGTTGTCAAATAACTAGAGAAATAGATGCTGAAATACATTTCATAATATATGTTTTGTTTAAACTGTTTGTGAAACTTGTGCAAATATAAATATTTTGTGATCATGATTCCAAAGCAATTGTTGCTTGTGTTTTTAAGTCATATTTTTGCAATTTGTTTCACAAAAATAGTGCAGATTACAGAATGTGTTGCATGCATCAATCTGCTTCTCAAACGCAACAGGATGCGCCACGCGATAAGTATCGAACTCACTTGCATAACACAAAGTTTAAGTCAGTGGATCGAGTTTCAGTGAGTTGGAGAAAGGTGTTCTCTTACCTGAAAGAGGTGAGCCAGCAGAGATCAGCGTTACCAACACTGTTATCCCCAGAAACGCTGCACACTGGTCACGCATCAGAGCCTGGAGCATCATCACCAAACCCACAGCGGAGAGAAAACCTGCCATGGTACGGCGGTGCAAGCTTCAAGGCATTTCATCCGCATAAGAAGTGAAGATTCATCGCATCAACCAACAGAGGCTTGAATTACTCCTTCAGGAGCATCCTCCTCCAGAGGTCAAAGGCTGCAGGGAGACAACAGAGATGCAAACTGATGCTAACTGCTAAACCCCATGTGCTTTACAGTCAAAATTACAGCTCACTTCAGTACAAAAAAATAATACATATACAAGGCATAGAATTTTTATAGTTTGTCAGATTAAAACCACTAATTTCAGTTAATTTAATTGGGATTTTATGTGAGAGATCAACACAAAGCAGGACAAAACTATAAAGTGGAAGGAAAAGAAATAATCCTCTTTTTACATTCTGTCACCTTCCTAAAAATAATGACCCATGTCGTTTTGTGCCAAAAGAGACTTTTTTCTGCCTGAAACATCTTTCGGAAAAAAAGAGATGGAGACAATTTTTTGTTTTGACAAAAAATTACAGCGGCACCAAATTATTAGCCGATTATTTTAGGAAGACAGCAAAATATAAACCTCTTTACTCTGATACCTCTAAATAAGATCCAGACCAACCAGTTCCCATTAAAGGTCACCTAAATTAGGAAGCAGAGTCTGCATGTGTGAAACTGAATCTTTTTTTTTTGTTCTGTTCTCTTTATTTGAACAATTAATTCCTCTCATTTTGCAGCTAAAAAGATTTTTCTTTTAAACAGTAATGATGCGTAGCTGTAGCAACAAGCGATACGTTTTCCAACTTTGAGCAGCTGATTAGCATCTTAAAAGCTAAAATAATTCTTGAACTCTGACCCAAAATCCCAGATGATTTGAAAAGGAGGACCAAAGAGCAGAGAGAGAGGGAGTAAGTTTTACCCATCTCTTCCATCCATCATAATGCACAGAGATTTAAAGGAGTGGTAAAAGCAAAGTAAGTGAATTAGCAGTTCTTGCCAAAAACTGATGGTATTATCCCGCACATGCTAATGTTGTCTCTGCTGCTCCTATAATGAGCTGTTAGCATCTCATAATAATCATACAGCAACAGGCTTCAGTCAGAGGTTTCTTTAGATTGGTGGAAAGACAGGCTGCTACTGGAGCTCCTTCCTGCCTACACGGAAGACAACATGCAAAAGACGTTGTCTTCCATGTAGGACGACAACGTAGGATAGATGATCCCCTTCCAGGAGGACAACCAGCCTAAGGAAGCAGACAAAGCTAAAACGGATAGTTTGAATCAAAGCACATCCATGTAAAATGGCCTAGTCAAACTCCAGACAAATTGTGAATCTGTGGCAAATCTTTGATACTGATATTCACAAGCGCTCTCCATCCAATCTGAGGTAGGGATATTTTGGAAAGAAAAATGGGTCAATAACACAAACTCCTGATAAATACATTAAATTTGAAAGCTTTAATATTCCCCTCATTGCTGTGTTGCCATAAACAAAATGAAACATCCTCCAGGATTGTTTGTCACAGCTGGAGTTCTTTTGAACTTTTTAATTTTCCCACTGCAGCAAGTTTAGGTGAGAACAGATCTGTTTTACTTGAAAAGCATGTTCTGTTGTGTCCCCCAGTTTGAGGGATTATATGTATACAGGTTTTGGAAACAGTTTCCAGGGTTTTAAGTCATCTCTACCAGAGCGGCTAGCTCTGTCATCCAGACACACTTCAGCCTCCGTCCCGTTACTCTGAGCTTAGCCATCATGTGGCTCCTCGTCAAGCTACAAAAAGCTAATATCTCCTGTTTGGGTGCCGCTGAAAAAGGCTAAGCGCTGGATAACATCCGCACTCGGGTGACGTTTCCAAAAGCTAGCTCGGATAAAACGGTTATCCCCTTTTTCTTCCCGGAGCGGACTGTCCTCTCAGCCAGCTCACAGCTGCGCACTTACCCATAAAAAACGAGCTCCGACTCGGACAGTTTACCTGAAGGTGGGGAGAAAATATCCTTGGAAAGAATAAAATCCTTTATCTGAAGCGCTTGATGAGAACCTTGCTTGTTTTGAAGTTATTCTGGAGAAAGCGTGCTGCTCCGGACCTGATAGCTCCTTTTGATGTGACACAATTTCAGTTACCAGTTACCCCCTCGAGTCCTGATTGGCTTAGCCCCGCCCACTGGCAGTTCTGATTCGTCTCTTGCTAATCCAGCCCCATTCTGATTGGCTGACGCTCACATCGATTAGGTTTGTCTCTTAACATTAGGTTGGTCCTCCCGCACTGGCGTCTGCGGCTTCCACGGCAACGTTACTTCATGCAACGATGAATTAACATCCAGACATATTCGTGTCAGCTTTTTATCTGCTAAATTGGATTAACTTCCTTATGAGCCATTTAATGAGTCCTCAAGTTTTTATGCAGTCCTATATTTAAACTTTAAACACCTTTATGTTTAACTTTTTAACTCTATCACAATTTGAAGCTATATTAAAACGCAACGTTTACAAATAGTGTAGGATAAAAAAAAAGAATGATTGTTAATTTTTCTGCTTATTTCGTTAAACTGAGTCATACCACGATCCAAAGAGCGGTTTGCTTTCAAAGCCTGCAGAACTTGTGCCTGGAAGGTTTTTTTGTTTGTTAGTTTTTAATGACTTGGATATAATCAACATAACCCCACACGTCACTGTCATTTATTGCAAGTTAACATTTTGGTGCATGCTGACACCTAGTGGTAGCAAATAGATCCTACTAAGGTTTCAGATCAAGTTAAAAGCAGTCAAGGGTCATGTTTTCTTTTTCAGTTAAGAATGCAAAATAATTTATTGTAATCTTTGTGATTTAAACATACAATACGTATAGGTCGTGAAAACTGACAGATGTTTTCCTTAATAAAAGAAAGGTGTATTGGTTTTTTACTTTTTAGGTTGAATATTTTCTATTCAACCTAAAAAAAAAATACATACATCATGAATGTATGTATTTTGTTGATACATACATTCCCACCTACACATTGGTGTGTATTAATATTATCTAAATAAGTTTAATTGACCTTTGTAAAAAGTTATCACATGCAGTTTCATAACAATGCTTGCACCTGTATTTTTTACATATTAGGAAGGAACTTTATAAAAACTTTCCTTTTTGATAAAGTTTTATAGTTAAAACAGCAAAGTTTTCCCAGTTGGGTTGAGGTGTAGGGGTAGGTAGCTGCCGATGGACAAACTGACCACTTTCCCTCTCTTTCTTCTTCTATTATTCTCCAACTTGCGTTGTTTTTCTTTTATTTCAACTGGTAGCGTTATAGTTTCTCTGGTCTGGCGTTCTGTTTAGCTGTGAAATGTTCCTGGAGGGCGGCATCAGTTGAGATAATGCTGCCATTAACTAATTGTTCTCTCTCTCGTGCTGTTAACGTTTTACTTTTTATGAGCGTAGAAAGTCCTCCTGGATCAGTGAATCAGTTTCTTTTTGTGACTCTGCTCCGTCTTCTCAAACCTTGAAAAGTGGCAGTTTGTACTGGGCAAGTTTCTGGTTCCGCTGGAGGTTTCTTCCTGTTAGAGGGGAGTTTTTCCTCTCCACTGTCGCCACGTTCATACTCAGTATGAGTGATTGCTGTCAACGACACAATGCAAGCGATTGTGTCCTGTTGCTACATCAGGAGGAGTAAATGCTGTAAGTCAGAGACTTGATGCAAAACTTTTTAAACCAATTTGAATATTTTTTTCTTTTTGTAAAGTCCTTTGAGACAACATTTGTTGTGAATTGTTGCTATAGAAACAAAGTGAATTGAATTGGACACAGAGCTATCTGAAGATCACACACCATGGAATAAAAAAGTGGAAACTGTTGCCGTGACTTAACAGTTTAATGTAAATCCAAGACAAAGTGTGATTACATTTCTACACATATACAATATGCATATGTGAGCTTACAAATTCTCATTAACTCGATTCACCTCTGAGACCCAAAAAATGATCAAAAGTAACAGTGAATAACAAGCTAGAACATAGTTCACCACAACGCGAGCCCCTTCTCATCCTACAGTTAGTAAGGAGGACAATTAAAATTACTATTCTCTTCTATCTGATGATGCAGTTTGTCTAATAAAAGTCCTCCTGTAAAATTTACAATTGTGTCATTAGTTTTTCAAAGCCTAATATAAATTCACTCATTTTTTCTACAACGAAAATGATTAAGAGAAGCACACAATATCCTAATGGAAAAACACAAGCGCTTAGTAGCATGTAGTCAACGTGTTAGGAGGTTTAAATAATCCTCTTTTTCTTATTGTCAATATTATATTTATTTTAAAACATTCTATAAAGCCAGTAAAATATCCATTCTCATAACATACTTGATAATATTAGGCTAAGGAACAGGGTATACATAAAACGCTACAATAACAGATTGAAATAAAGAGACATCACTCCCCGATAAACAAAACTAATTAAGAAAAGACCATCAACAGAGATGTATACTAGGAAATACTGCAGCACACATTAGCTTCATTGACAAAGAATTAAATATCACAACATTGAGAAACCATACAGCAATAGACGCAAAAAAGGGGGTCAAGGTTTGATGCTCTCCTGTTCTCGGTCCTTTAAATGTTAACTTATTATTTACCATTCATAGTTTCTAGGGAATATTTGAATTGGCCAATTTCTTCCTTCACAAAAAAAAATTATTAAACGCATCAAAACTAAGAACTTTCATTACTTTCAGTCCACAGACACAACAGCAGGGATTTCCCTAACTTTTTTAGATTGAAAAAACATCTGACAAAGATAACAAACACAAGTTTTATGCATAGATAAGAAAAATCTTATATATTAAATTACATTTTCTGTTGGAATCAAATCATCTCTACTTCTATCAAAGAATCTGAAACATATTTTAAATTTTTTTTAAGTGTAGTAGTCCCCAGAAAACAAAATTAAATTTGGTACCACTCTGTCTGATGTTAGCTGAAAATTTTCCCAAAGAAATTAAAAAACAAATAAAAAAGCTTTTCAAATCTAACTCTAGCACATTCAAGTTACATGATTCCTCATAAAAAACAATAGATGGTATGTACAATAATTCTGTTATAAAATCAGGACCTAAGTTACTTCAAGTAAGCAGTTATTTCTCTTTAGCAGGTTTTATACACAATAATTATAACTGGAGGTGTTGAAAAATTTTATTTGAATCAGTCAATGAAGGCATCAAACCATGACCACCCAACCCTGAATTCCCCCGAGGAATAACCAGCGAAAGGAATAGATCCAATTAACAAAAGGGTTAAATAATAATAATAATAATAATAATAATAATAATAATAATAATAATAATAATAATAATAATAATAATAATAATAATAAAAACATGTATCCAAAGGGGTTTTGAGAATGTTTGTGTAACTACATTATGCATTTTTCTGTGACATAACGTATCTACCTGCACACCTGTCTTCATCTCCTTTGACCTTTGGGAAGCAGCTGCAGCTCCAGCCAGGTATTTCTACAGCACAGGTGTTGCAGGTGTGTTTCTAATGAGCTGCGAGTCGTTTCAGAATGACTGCTGCGGAGCTGCGAATAACACTGTTGGGAATGTTTGTCGGGATGAGCAACACCGTAAGCAGGACTGGAAGTTTGAGCGCTTTTCGACAGGAGGACGACAGAGAGATGGACACGCTGCCTTGCTTCAGTTTCCACTAATTAAAATGTTACCTTTTAAAGCTTTGGAGGTATCGTTGGTTTTGGAAGGCAGTAGTTAACATTAATGTTGCTATCTGGGAAGGCTGTACACACCTCAGCAACACCGAAAAATTTTAAACACTACTTAAGCACATTTTGGTAGTTTTAAGGGCACTCTATCTACGATGATGCTCACTTTTCTGACCCTCTTTTTCTTCAGTAATCCATAAAATGTTGGTTATGTGAAATAGAAACAAACATATCATACAAATCAACTTCCACAGTGTTGTTTCATTTTGGAAAAATAAGACCATTTATATATCCTAATTATGATAAAAGGAAACATTACATTGTTGGTTTTTAGTGGGGTTTTGATGGAAACCAGTTGTATAGTTATTGTGCCATGCATGGGTCACAAATTAATAAAATAATCACCCACCGAGAAATCTAAAGCCATGACAGATGTGGTTGGGTCACATAATGTTACATTCGTTTTGTGCAGGTGACCATGATATTTAAAGGTATGCTTCATACATTTTGGGTTATTAATTTTTGCAGGTCTACTCTGAAACCTTTTAAAATGAGCTTTCCTACAACAATAAAGCTAACACATTAAAAACAGAAAACAACAAGAGAGAAAAGGCATGATCATTCATTTCTGGTTTCATTTAAACAGGTAAAAAGTGTGGAAGAATTCAAAATAAAAACAGAAAGAAGATGTTTTGATACGGCGCTGTGAAAAAGTATTTACCCCTTTTATTCTGTTTTTGTTTTTTAATGTTTCAGATTATCAGAAATATCTTATTATCAAAGATAACCTGAGTAAATACAAACGGAAGTTTTAAAAAAAATATTTGAAACATCATTTATTAAGGAAAAATTAAATTACTTGAGCCAAATTGGAGGGTATTTGTGCATGAAAGTTCTGTTTAAATGTAACTAACTCCCCTGTGAAAGCTTAGCCCCGACCCCTGACGATTTTGGAAAAATTTCACCAAAGTAGGCAGAGCTAAGATATGCTGAAGGGCGTGGCCAAGTGTGAGTGGAGGGTGTGGTCTCGACAGAAGAAGTTCTGTTGCTACCTTATCAACTTTGTCTCTATATTTAACGACTTTTCAGACGCCTCCAGCAACTTTTTTTCAAAACGCAACTAGCATCAAATCTAGCGACTTTCTTACCGACTTTCGACCATTAGGCCCCTCCCACTTCCTACGCACTGAAGTCTCTCTAACAGTCGTCATGCAGGAAACCGACCTGCCACAACATCTCAACTGGACTTAAGTTTGGACTCTGGCCAGGCCACTCCAGCCAATCACAGGTTGATTTGCTGTGTTTTGGATCATCGTCCCACTTCATAAATCTAGTTAAACTGGGCTAACAAACACGGTTTTCTGCTAGAGAACAGAATTCATGGTTCCACGCTGCAAAAACACAAATTTTTACCAAGTAATTTCTGTCTAGTTTCTACTGCAGATATCTCAGTGCACTGGATATAACACAAAACAAACTTGCAAAGATTTTTTCACCAAGATATAGGAGCTTGTTTTAAGTCAATAATTCCTTAATATTGATGAAAAAGTACTAGTTCCATTGGCAGATTGTCTCACTAATAAGACGTTTTTCCCATAAGTGGAACGATCTGCTTCCATATTTTGTAAGTTAGTTTTGTTTTATTTCAAGTGGACTAAGATATTTGCACTAGAAGTAGAGCAAAAATACTTTTTTTTGTTTTTGGTAAATATAAGACGGGCCTTCATGGTTTTAACCTTGAACTCTCCCTTAGAAACCATTTTGACATATTTTTCCCTACTTCTGTCAGTTGGGTTCTATTAAAATTATTTCTTATTCTGGTAATAATTACACAATGAGGCGGATAGTGAAATGAGCCCAAAATGTGGCTGATAGGCAGCCATGTTGGTTGGGACAGCTTTAAAGCTGTTTGTGTTATTTTATAAAATATTTTAGTGTGTGGAGAAAAAAGAAGATATCTACAAGGGGGTAAGTGCTTCATCATGGCGTCGTAGCTAAAAGTCCACAAAGAAACACCTGTGCTGTATGCATGTTAAATCCTCACACACATGCGTTTCATAGAGTGAAATCCACACTTTATGAAGCGTTTGAAGTTATTGCCTGGATATTCTGGCAACGATGAGGAGGATTGCTTGTTCTGTGCTGTGCATGGTCGATCTCGTTAAAGTCTTTGGTGCCTCCATGCTGACGGGTGTGGACAGTAGTTGTGATATTTCCTCAAAAACAGTGGAATGTTTCAGTAGTTTGATTCAGAAATCCTCCAAGTTATGCACATGTGCTCAGACCTGAACGACCCAGAGGAAACGAAGGAGATGAAACGGAAAACAACAGAACAGAGATGCCTGATGTAACCAGCGACATACCATGTAATCACATCTTCAAGTACCTGGACCCGAGACGTTAACGGGGAGCAGAAAGTACCAGGATGAAAGCCGACTCCAGAGGGCGGCTGGATTACCCAAAAGCAGGCTTCAGAAAGCGCCCCAGTGGATTACCATCAGCCTGCCCACTTCTCTACCCTCAGCAGTGTTGCAACACTTTACACAGGCGCACCCATCTTCACCCAGTACAAAACATCACTGTACACCAGGTTACAAAACCCAAATAAGCCCGACATATCATAAAAACACGCACACGCATTTTGATAAAACGTCCACAAGAATTATTGCAACGATCTCTAAAAAATAAACACAAGTACTACAGCCATGTAAAAGAAAATGAAGATAAGTTAAAAAGAGAAAAAAAAAAAAAAACACTTCAAATGCAAGTACTATGGCATACCAAGGAGGAGGGCAGAAGGCTTTGACTAGACCACCAGCAGTTCTGATGTGCCCATGTTCATTCAATAGGGCAAATGGTTATTTATACTATTGGCTAAATAAAATTAAGCAGCAAACACACAAAGCGGCAGCCCTATTGGTTCTCTAAGTGTTCAGGCATCCCCGCCCCGTCGGCATGGCGATATTCGTGGTGTACCTGGATCGAAGACAAATGGACAGCAGTGACGAAAACATCCATAAGGCGCCCCTTCTAGGTGCATGCGCATCCCGTTTCCCGTCCGCTCTCTCCGTGCAGCGCCGCCGCTAATGCCGCGCTCGCATCATCAGAGCTCACAAACAATATGTCAGATACTCAGGAGCGCCGGCCGCCAGGTGAGGCAGCGCCGGTCGCCAGGTGAGGCAGCGCCGGTCGCCAGGTGAGGCAGCGCCCGCCGTGGCTCAGTGTAACTATCAACCTGCTCATTGCCAACTTGCAACCATTTTAAGTCCCTTTTAAGATAGTTCCCCCCGTTCCTGAATGGACCCTACGCTTCCAACCAGCCCCTTTCCTTCACTCCGCTCGGTTTCTCTTCCAAACATCCCTATGTGCTCTGTCTGTTGAGCTACCTCATGGCAACAATCACTTTCTGTCAGGCCCTTCTCTCAGACTAGCTCTTAACCTTGAAAAATACAGGTGCATCTCAAGAAATTAGCATTTGTTGAATAAAAGAGTGATTTATTTCTGTAAAGTGTAATGATTATGACTAATAGAAACTCACAAAATCAAAGGAAAGATGGCTGACTCATTGACAAAGTCAGCCAATAAGAATATTGGTGGAAAGTTGAGTGGAAGGAAAAAAAACGGTTAAAAACATATAATCTTTTGAGATTATTTTTTTAAAGCAAATTTGAGATTTATTTGAAAATCAACATCCCAGAACCTGGAAGAAGATAGAATACATGTTTTAGCTTTTTATAGTCTAGTTTTATTTTCTGACAGGACGTGTACATGGCTACACTACAAATATCTGTTTTAATGACTGTTGTATTTCTGTGCTAGAGTGGCCTCACTTTTTCCTTCCACTGAGTTTTCTATGAATAAGCTTAGAACAGCAAAATTTCTGCTCTATATTTGACCCTCTCTGTAGTGAGTATTCATAGCAGTTTTCTCCTTGATTATGTATAAAGTTTCTTTCTTAAAAGTTAGTTTTTTTGGTACTTTATAGTTTTTTAAAAGATTCAATTTTGGGTTTCATTTACTGCAAGCCACAATCATTATAATTAACAAAAAGAAATTACTGAAATATAAAAAACATTTTGAGGTTTTTTTTTGAACATTTTGTCATAATCTAATTCATTGAGATGCACCAAAAACTCTATTGTGTCTCAAACTTTATCCTGTAACCTCAAAACAACTGAGCTAATGTCTGTGCTTCCAAATCGTGATGCACGTTTTCTCGTGTGATTAGCAGAAAACGAGGAAAACAGCTACAGCTTCACTCTGCATCTTTTTATATTTACATGAATTTCTAGAGCGAAGTGTAACATGACTTTATCTCTGACTTTGGTAAGAACCCCAGGCAAATTATCTCATGCACACACAACAATAACAATAAAACAAAACAAACAAAAAAACCCAGCTCAGCGTGATTTCTGCTTTGACATTAATCTTCATCATCTGCGGGACGCTGTGGTTGTGAAACAGCAAGGGCTGAGCCTACACCTGGAAGAAACCTACAAGTGTCCCGATTAAGATGTGAAACCAGGGAAAACGCGTCACGCTAAGTTTAGCCGTAGTCTCTCGCGGCTTTCGGGACCCGAGCCGAGTAAACTGTGTCGGTAAATCTGTAAGGCACTACGAGGGAACGACGATCGACATCTAAAGACTTGAGGAGGATCCTGTGGAGATGAGCTACACACGCATGGCTGACAGTAGCACACAGACAATCACATTGTACATGCCTATGTTATTATAACCACTTTGTGCAATCACATTGAAGAAGAAAAAATAACAAATAACTCTATTGGTATCAAGGGAATTAAAAAAAGAAATAAAAACAGGTGCATACTGCTACATTCTATACACGGGGCCCAGCTAAGACACCTAGATCAAATTGAAGGTGGAAAAAACAAAGGAAAAAATATCTATAAATACACTAAAAGATTTGTTGTCTTCTGTTGGTTAGATTTCCAGTTCCCTCCTCTGCTGGAGGAGGCGGAGTGGGTGGGGTTTCCTCTCTTCGTTTTCACCCCACGCCTCCGCTGATTTGGAAATACTAAGACAGTTCAAGGCCATCAGTATTTTTTTTATCTTTGAAGAGCAGCAGGTTTCCGTATTTCACCAAGTCCCAAAGCTTTTGGGAATTCAAACTTCCAGTCAATATCGTTCCCCTGTTCAACAGTCCCAAACATATTTAGGGGGGGACGGGAGAGGAGAGCGGGGAAAGAAATGAAAATAAATCTTAAAACATCCGCTGTCCTCAAAACATCCTCCATAAAACTAACGAGACATTGCTTCTTTCGTAAAGGAAAACAAAGGGAGAGGAAACAAAAGCAGAACTGGCCCTTTTCTGGGGGTTAAATCGTCAAAAGAAGAAAAACAGTCGCCATCATTTTTCTCTTCTCTAGAGGATCTGAGTCACGTTTCCTTCTGTTCAGCCATTCCTTCTTCAAGTTACACATGACAGGTTCATGAGGGTTGCATGTTCCTCTGTCTCTGTTCATGTCTGAGGTCGAGGAGAGGATGGGATGGAGGATGAACACTGCAAAAACACAAAACCTCACCAAGATTTTTGATCCAGTTGATGGTGCAAATATCATAAACCTGAAACAAGACAAAACTAACTTGCATGTAACTTTTCAGCAAGATATGGGAGCTTAATTTCTTAATTTTATTTTAAAAGTACTAATTATGGGGGGTGCTGTGGTGGAGCAGGGGCTTAGCACGCCCCACGCTTGGAGGCCTCAGTCCTCAACGCGGACGTCGCGGGTTCGACTCCCGGTCCCGACAACCCTTGCCAAATGTCGTCCCCCCTCTCCTCGCCCTCCTTCCTGTCTGCCTACTGCCGCAAAAAGATGCGAGCCACTAGCATGGAAAAAAAAAAAAGTACTAATTATAAGTGAAATAATCTGACAGTGGAAAAAATACTTTTATCATATTATAATTTATAATATAATACAGGAAAAGTGTCTTGTTCCACTGGCGTATTATTTCAATTATAGCTTCATTTTCATCACTATTAACCAGAGCTGGGTAGTAACTAGTATCATTGACTTTTTGTAAACTTGAGTAAAATTTCTGGATACCCAACTTCACTGGATCAAAAACAACTAATAATTCACCAGACAAATATTTTCAGTTTTTGTTAAAAGTTTATAAGTTATGAAATTTACTGAAAGGAACTGATTTGGAAAAATATTTCTTTTTCCCGTTTTTTTTACTTGGTAATAATTAGTTATATGAATTATTTTCATTTTGGTCTTTAAAATACCTACAATTTCACATAACTTTGTCAGTCGGATGATGTAATTTTGAAATATTAAATGACTGATGTAGCTTTATTACCAATTACCAAATACTTTTTTACTCTTACTTGAGTAATTTCTCAACTACTTTTTACTTTTGCTTGAATAAAAATTTGTTGAAGTGGTGTTACTCTTACTTGAGTACTTGGAGACTCTACCTAACAATAATCTCACATCAATAATATTAATTAATTATTGAACAAGCTCCTATTTCGTGCTGAAAAGTTACTTATAAGTTTTGTATTATTTCAAGCGTATATATTTGCACCAGAAGCTAGACTGAAAATTCTTGGCGCGGTTTTGTGTTTTTGCAGTGCAGGAAGCAGCATCGCTGGGTCGGGGGTCAGGCCCCTTCAGTGTCAGTCCGGCTCGTCTCTAGAGGTAAGGATACTGGTTGACCTTGGTGGGGCTCAGTGGGTATCCAGTGTAGACAGTGGAGGCGGGTGAGGCGCTGATGTAGGCCTGGTGGGCGAACTGGGCCTGGTACTGGCTGTGGTGCATTGTGGGCGATGGCAGCACGCGGTGGCTCACGCTGACCGGGACCTGGTGGACGATGCTGGGGGGGTAGCTCCCGTGCTGGACGGCGTGGCGCGCCGAGCCCTGCGACGCCACCAGGTGAGCCACGGTGCCGGTGGAGCCCAGGGCGGCGGGAGCCGTGTAGGTGTACAGGTGGGGCTGGCTGGGCAGGTGGGTGGTGGCCAGGTGCGGGTGGACGCCGCCCGGATGGGAGGGGCTGTTGTGATGGAAGGAATACGGGGCTTGAGCGGCGATGTTGGGGGTGATGTAGGCCTGCTGCCGGCGGTGTCCTGCGTTTCGCTCAGCCACCATGTGCTGCTGAGCCTGAAATAACAGACGAACCAACAGAGTTCAGTCCTATTATACTTCCTTCAACAGGTTAGGATAGAGCTACAGTCTATACAAAACATGATCATTACATGTTTCACACAAAATTATCATTCTTAGATAATGAGATTTTAGTCGGATCAGTTCTGAGCTCCTGTACGAGCTGCTTTAGGGTCTCTGTCCCTCTAAATGCAAATAAGCTGCTGCTGGCCACGCCTCATAACTCAACATTTACACTCGCACAGGAAAATGGCTGCAAACAGATGCACAGCTTTACAAACGTACATCTTTAAAAAGCAGAAGTGGGGCCTCCTGCACAAAAAAACCCCGGCTGCAGCATGTAGTTTCTGGATGGTAAGTAAACAACAAAACACTTGTCTTTTCCAGCAGCCATTGTACAGTGCATACAGCAGTAAAACCAGCTGACCAAACATGGCGGCGCTCTGCTTGGGTTGCTAGGTAACGGCACAGTTATATGGGTGTTAAATCAGGCAAAAAGCACTGAACTTTTCACATGTTGACGGTAGAAATATTTTTTTATCTGCAGATGCATCCTTTGCTACAAATAATGAAGCATTCATTAAACGAATGTATATTTAATTATTTCATTTTAGGCAATAAATTGTTTATTATATGTATTTTTTAACTGTATTATTTGCATTTTTTTATGCATTTCTAGTTTAGTATAAAATATTAGAAATGAAAAATCTGCAGGATTTTCTCTCTCCAATTGCTCGTCTGGATTATTGACAACGATAAAACTAACTGACCAAATGTCCTGGAGCTCTGCATAGGTTGCTAGGTGATGGGCTGGACTTTGCTGGGGTTGCTAGGTGATGGGCTGGGCTTTGCTGGGGTTGCTAGGTGACGGGCTGGGCTTTGCTGGGGTTGCTAGGTGACGGATAGTGTCTGCTGATTTGTGAAGTTACATTCGGAAGGTTTTTATAACGGCTCATTTTTCAAATACAAAAAACGTGAACTTATTACCAAAACTACTGGATGACATGTTTTTAAGTGTTTGGGCTGCTTTCAGAAGCTGTAGAAACCAAAATAGAAGCCCAAAAATTAGCAAAGTGTGAATTTTGTGTAATACATACCCTGTAAATATTGCCATGACGGGGCATTATCAAAACAATATTGTAATGATCCGTTACATTGACTGTTCGCTGTGTACTGTACCTGGCTGAGATTGAGTGGCTGCTGCTGAAGTGGGTGTGGTCCTGAGCGCTGCTGTCGATAAGCCACGCCCCCGGCCAAGCCTCCTGGTATGTGATTATTGCCCATTGTCACTCCATTGGAGGATTTAAACTTGTAAGCTATATTCTGATGATTCAGTCCATCTGTTCAGCAGAAAAATAAATAAATCTGTTCACCTGCAAAGCAGCAACTTTTATCTCTGTATCTGAATTATTAAAGCGGCATTTACCTGGCATCAACCGCTCACATTCGCTGGGCACCTCAGTGTTCTGCGTCTTGAGCGGAGGGATGATGATTGTGCGAGGGTTCCCATTGTTGTAGTTGTCCAGGATGGTGGTTTTCGTGTCGTAGCTGTTGTTGTTGTTGTGGTTGTGGGGTCTTGACTCCAGGCTGTAGGGGCTGTTGTGGCTGGAGCAGTCTGACTCTGGGGAATCATGGACCGTCACACAGCTGATGACGTTCTTTCTGTGCTTGGAAGATGAGCTGCAGAAAACAGACAAAGATAGTTAGGAGGAACGTTTAACATATTTCAATTCTCAATTTTGTTCCCACTCTTCAAAATAGGAAAGAGAGCAGGCGACCTTTCATATTGTTCAAAGTTGCTATGAACTTTCAATTATTTTGGCTAATTTTAGTTTATGACACATCACAATATAATCCATTTTATTTATGGTTTTCTTTGTGTGTGGTTTTTATTTCCATTATAATTTTTGTTTTTATTTGTTGCATCTTATTTTGGATATTTTAAACATCTTCTAATTCCAGTGATATGGGTTCTTTACTAAATTAAAGTTTATTGGTGTTTAAAAGGGCCATAATCAACATATTACTTGAAAATGGTCTCAAAACAATAATATTATTGTTTATTTCAATAATTAGTGAGACATTTCAATGTCTAGCAAAATTTGTGAAAAAAAAAAATCTAAACCTAAAATTCGATCGGTTTTCTTAATTATTTTGCAGTTTCCTGCTGAAGGAAAAAACCCAAACGGACCCGTTGTTCTGCTTCTGGTCGTCGTCCTCTGAGTCGCTGCTGATGGTGATGATGCTGACGGCGGGGCTGGGCGTGTCGGGGATGATGATGGTCTGTCTGGGGACATGGTGCTGGTGCTGATGGTCGCGGGTGGTGCTGGAAGCCTGTTCTGCTTCGTTGGCGCCCCAGCCTCCTCCGCCGCAGCCCTGCGCCGGAGGGCAGTGGGACGCCGACCCGTTCTGTAGCACGGCGCAGCGAGGGGGCGTGTTCTCCTTCACCCGCTTGGATCGCTGCGGCGACAGCACCATCTGGGAGGATGACACCTCATAGGTCGACACGTTCCTTGGAAAAACAGAGGTGGAGGAGAGAGATCAGGCCACTGATGCTGAAGATTCAGGAGCATTAAAGGGGCAGTATTATGTCGTTTTATAGAACAATCAAGTAACAGTGTTATCTTCAGTTGTTTTAAAAATGCTGTACATAACAAATATGACTTAAAAGAAATTACGTTTCATAATTTAAGAGACATTGAAATTGGGTCTCTGTCTCTTTAAAAACTTCTGCTCTTTCTGAAACTCCGCCTTTAGGAAGTCATCACAGCATGGCTCCTCTACCAACCCTTTAGCTACACTTTTACCAGCATTGATCTGAGAAGTAGCTCCAATGATGAGCTCAGCAGATGCCCCATTTCTACCAGGTGTTTTCTAATTTCTGCTGGCTAGTCTGAAGGAGCAGTGTGGGGAAGTTCAAGGGATAGAGCTGCTCTGTGAGGCAGAAGCTTGTAAGCTTGAAAACTGCAGCTGTGAGGAGGAGCTAAGTCTCGAAGGCGGGGCTAGGTCCAGCCAGGCGTTTTGCACAGCTGAATGGTTGCCATGGAGATTAAATGATTCCTCAAACATGCATAAAAAAATCAAGGCAAAAATCCAGGTATGTTTTTGATGAGAGAAACATAACAGGATGTAAAGCTTAAAAAAATGATATTACATAATACTGCCCCTTTATCCTTATAAATTCCTTTAAAAAGACTTCATCAGTAGTTTGCATACCTGGTCAACATCTGGTGCTGTTTGGTCTTTTTGGAAGAGGAGTTGTTATTGGTAGATGACTGCCTCATGACATGAGCCACGCCCACATTGAGAGTCTGGTTTGATGGGAGTGTGACATGACCAGTCAGCAAGGCTGGCTGCTGCATGATGGGATTATAATGGCTCCCATGAGGATGGGAATTCCTGCAGAATGACACAAATGATGCACATTCATCTCAATCAACTAGAATATTATTTAAGTTATTTCATTTTAAGAAGCGAAACAAACATATATTCATTAATTCCACATCGTTAATGCTAGGTACACTTTTGCCAATCTGCAAATGCACAAAGAGTGGAGCTACACTTTAGCTTAGCGCTTTGTGTTAACATGTGGCTTCCCCTGAATTAATTTTTCTGGATAAATTCATTCTAAAGCACTAATTTACTTGGCTGTATTGTAAGCTTCCACTTGAGTAAAGTTTGATATCTGTTGAAGTTCTGGTTATTGATTGAACATTAAGAGTTAACAAGAAAGATTTGCTGTTGTGTGTTGTTGGCGCTAACATTACCTAACTCATTAGCTATGTTGAGGCCTTATTTACAAGATGAACTCACAGTTGTAGCTCATGTCATGGCTACATCTGTGGCTACCACACTTTTTCCTTCCACTAATCTTTCCAGTCATACACTTCTTTCTAAGAATGATTGTCTGTGTCTTATACTCCTTGTTTTATTTTATTTCAGATTTTTTTTATTGGATGTAATGTAATCTTTTGGTTTTCTTAAGCTGTAAGCCATAATCGTTAAAATTACCAAAGGAAAGCTATACGAGTTTAAATTCTCTAACTGAATTGATAAAATATATTTACTTTTTCAATTATATTTTATTTTATTCAGATGCAAGTCAAGAATCTGCAGAAAAAGTGTTAGTTAGATCTGCAAAATAATGAAATAAATCAGTAAACATTGGCAGGAACACAGTATTTCACAGTGAAGCCAGTAGGTGGCAGCGGCTCTCTTTTCTGAAGAGGCTAAAAAACGAGAGGAGAGAGCAAAGAGGGAGGGCAGAGGAGCTGACACCAGCAGCTGTGGAGCGATAGCTCTGCAGAGGAAGTGCGACACTTTCCCGATCTTCTCTCTGAGGACTACAGAGCTGTGACTGGACAGGAGGGGAAGGAGTGGCAGGGCGGGGGCTGTCTTCCCACAGACGGACAGTCCTGAATGGATCCAAACATACATCGCCCCGGCAACCTCTCATGCATACACATTATATATCTGAACGTATATGTCCCTCTATCCTGCTTCCATGTAGCCTCCCATTCATCAATTAACTTCAGTGACAAGCTGCACTCTGCATGGCGTCTCTATCCTCCATTTCTCTGAGGTCAACCTGCTGGTGTTCCAGCACATGTTCTCATTTCAAGACAAAGTTACTAAAGAAGCAAAGATTCCCGAGTTAATGCATCAAAAAATACAGTTTCAATTCACATATTATATCATTCATTGCTATTATTAATAATGTCTTGTGGTAGTATTGTACATTCTACAGCAGGGACAAAGTAAACTGAAATATAGCAACATTTTATGATTTCACAAAACACTAATTCAACAAAAAAAGTCCCCAATTTCGATAACATTGTTTAATGTATGAAATACAATCCAACCTTTATTTCTGTTACACAGATCAATAAGTAATCGAGCCATTAAGAATAATAAATATTAAGTAAATTGAAACAATCCAGACAAATTGTGTTAATTAAATACTTTAACACAATTTACAAAGAAAGTAACAAAAAATCTCTAAAACATATAAATAATTTTTGTTATTCGAACTGGCCTAAAACAGGAAAAGTTTAGTCTCATTTAACTTTAGACAGTGAGAATTTTTTTTACATAAATGTAAAGATTTATTATAGACCATTTTACTAGGTGTATAATATAAAATTAGTTTTAATTAAATGTCAGACAGCACTGTATTATAAAACAGTGCAGTTTGAACATCAAAAATTTTCAAGGACTTTACACGGATATCAAGAACTTTCCAAACCTTGAGAACACCTCATTGAAATGCAAGCATTTTCAGGGATTTCAATCACCTGCATGAACTGTGCAGAAACTACTGAAGTGTTTACCTCCAGTTGGCGAGAGTCTGTGTGCTGCCCATGGAGTCTGGGATGACGGTGGCGTGCTGGACGGAGGTGTGGGTGAGCTGCTGCCACGCCGGAGGCAGCAGGATCTGCTGGGTGCCGCTGGGCCAGGCCTGCTGCACAGAGAGAACCCGGGTCAGACCAACGATTTAAAGGTCACAGCAAGGAGACAGAAAACTGAAAACTGGTCAGATAATATACAAAGTGCAGAGAAACTTTTAACTAAAAAATTCTATGTATTTTACTGGCATTTGAAGTAATACTAACACATAGCAATGCATAATGTTTTACAGTAAACTAATCCTAGCATTGCATAAAACATGTCTTACTACTGGGCATTCAATACAAACACACACAAGTTATTTATTTTACACAGGTTAGAATATAAAGTGAAGGGCTAATTAAGCCACTGCCAGAAACAAACTGTGTTGTCAGAGGTGACGGAAAGATGGATGGAGATAAATCCAGATCAATCCGAGAGGAAAACCTTTTAGAGGCTGCTGGACCACTATCCTAAATATAAAGTCAGAGATGATATGGGATGGCTTCCATCCTAGAATTGCCTAGTCAAAGTCCTGACATTAACACAATAATGAATCTGGAACAAAACCTGAAAACTTAAGTTCACAGATGCTCTCCTCCAATTCAAAAGAATGAAGTCTAAAATTATGTGAAGTGTCGTGTTCAAACATCAACAGACAGGAACAAAAATCTGACCATTTTTATTTTTTATGTTGGTGAGCTGAAATATTTTAAATAATGTAGCATGAGAAAATTATGGTTTCTTTTCAAAAAGCACAAGTGGTAACATTAAACTCAAACTAGAGTAGCCAGAGGGCAAATATCTGATGAAGTTTGTCAATTTGAGGGAGACATCCGTCAAGATGGGAGCGCAGGGCTGGACCTAATAAAGATACCTCAGATCCTTTCTTTGAGTGTGTGTGTCTCTGTGCGTGTGTGTGTCTGGGTGCGAACATGAGCAGCTGAGTGTGTGATGCTTGCCTATGATTATGTGTGTGATGTGTGTCAAATCAACCAGCGCTCTAATTAGATTCCTACCTCTCTTCAGGTTGCTCTGAAAGAGCCGTCTTTGAATTTCTTATGCAGAACCAGAGACCTAGCGGGCGTAATCTGCCTGCAGATGTGCCATGTGTGTCTGAACATGCCTGTGCGTGTGTGTGTTTGTGTGTAGCCCTAGCAGTTTAATGCAGCTCTATTGATTAGCACTTTAATGTCAGGGCTAATGAATTGTTCCTTTAATATTGTTTATGCATCTATTTACAACACCATCAGTATGTGTTGCAGAAATGTCTTCAGCGCTTTTTCTGCTTTGTAGTCACAGCTACATGTTTCAGATGTCTCTTTAAAACAACCTAAGTAAATACAGAATGATGATTTTATTCATTTAGAGAAAAACATCCATCCAAGCCAACTAACACCTTGTAAAATCACTTATTAACCAGGATTACCCACATTTTTGGTTCAATTTCTCATCTCAAAAAAACTAATGAAAAAGAACCAGTTGGACACCAAGAAGTTGGCAAAAAGACGAAAAATGGCTTTGAAAAACAAAGCACAGCAGTCATGATGGCAGTGTGATGGTCTGGGGCTTGATGAGGATTGACTTTGAAAGACTCACATGTTCTTTTCAATTACAAGAAAGTCTTGAAGGAGAACGTTCAGCTATCAGTTTGAGACTGCAAGTCCAACACGGAACAACTCAAAAACTACAAATATGTCTCCACGAGAATGTCCAGTTATCAGAAGCCGTGGTGTTAGCTGTTGGTACTAAGCGGTGCACAACCAGATGTCTACTCCAAACTGTCAATTAATGAAATATAAACTACAGTTTATATTCACTCAGGTTATCTTTTGTCTGACGTGTTAAATATGCATTTATCTATGTTTAATGAATAGGCGGATTGGGTTTCTAGGCAGAGAAGCCTTATCCGACAGTGTGATTGAACCCTTTAACTCTTCCATTTGGAGCAGAACCTCAACCCCAACCTTTCCAGACTCAAGACCAATGTATCACATTTAGAGGTTCTGATTTTCATCATTGTTTGATTTTGATGATATGAAATATTTGATCAAAACAAAAAAAAAATCTGAAAAATGAACCCTGTAAGGAGGTCAAACATTTCTTTAAGGCGGTGTTTCTGTACTGTAATCTTTGCATGTGACTGGTTTGTTTTTGTGTGTGAGGTAGGCTGCACAAAGCTGAAGGTTAGGGGTGGAGTTGGTGCAACATGGCTGCTTTGTCTCAGTCATAATGACTGACATCTCTAATGGAACATTCTGGAGATGTTCTTTACATCCCGACCACATCCAGGCCTTTTTATCAGCGTCCCATTAACAGACTCTAATACGTCCAGCCCGTCTCCTGCTCACTCTATCTCCATTCCTGCCACTCTGCATGCCTTTCTCACGCGCCGTCTGCGTTGTGTAACTGGCTCGTCTGCCCTGAAATAGTAACCCAGTTAAGAGGTTGTTTTCTTTCTCCTCAGAGCCCACCATCACCATCAGCGGCCCACCGCCTCCCACCGCGACCCGGACTGCCTGGGAGAAACCCTTTGTCACCTCAGGCCTTTCAAAGCCCCGGCTCTCACTCCCCAATTGTTTCCACATTTTCTGCATTCCTGCTCCAGATAAAGGTCCCGCTGGTTTCCCTGCCTCCCGGCTCAGAGCCGCTCACCCCCCAACCTTCACTACTCCCTCTCCCTCTCTCTCTGTTTCTGCACAGCCAGGTGCTTGAGACCAACCTTGGCTTGGCTCAAGGTGGGCAAAGAGTCCGTGGGTAACAGTAAACAAGCAAGAGGCGAGCTCAGACCTCCCACTGCAGAGGAATAAACACACTCACCACATACCCAGTTATTAGGTGTTCTGCTCACTGGCCTGTAAAAGCCATCTGCTTCAGTTAACTACTGCCTGTCTTTGTTTAACATGTGTGCAGACGGAGGTGACAAGGAACACCTGCAGGGCACGGAGGAAGAACATTACTGCAACTTAAGATTGTCTTTTTCCCCTCAATTTTAATCATTTGGTTGGATCTTACGATGGAATATCAGGGCCACAGTACAAAAAAAAATGAAAAATACATACTTACAAGAATAAAGCCATAAAATTATGAGAATAAACTTGTACGGAAAAAAGTTGCAATAATACAAGAATAAAGCCATGTGAGAATAAAGGCATAATATGACAGTCAGAACTGTGACGATAATAATAATAATAATAATAATAATAATAATAATAATAATAATAATAATAATAATAATAGAGGAAGTGGGCTGCGGTCTAAGTAAAAAATTCAAATGATTGATTACGAGAATAAACTCGTAAGAGAATAAGTCATAATATTATGAGAATAATGTCACATGCTCACTCTATCTGTGGGCATTCAATACGAGAACAATACGAGATAATACGAGAACAAAGTTGTAAAAATACAAGACAAAAGTCAATATTATGAAAATAAAGTCACATTATTACAAAGAACAAACTTATACAAAACTAAAGTCATAACATTATGAGAATGAAGTTGTAATATTATGAGAATAAAGTCATAGTATTACGTGAATAGTTATGATACTACGGGAATAAAGTCATAGCAAGACTTTATTCTCATAATGCGACCTTTTTGTTATTTTATCACAACTTTATTCTCGTAATTAAATTTTTTTATTTTCTTAGTGAGGCCCTAACACCGCGCCGTAGGACTGGTTGCTGACTTTTTGCTGCCTCACCCGAGCTTCTCCCTGACCTCTGGAGATCCTGGGAGGCCTGTAATTTGGAGCGCCTGACTTGGAAGCAGCCATGGAGCTAATCACCATTTGGTATCTGACAGATTAACTCACCGTAGAAACACACGCACGTGCACAGGCGAGCGCATGCAGCTTCGCTCCTCGCATGCCTGCCTACTGGATGATTAACTAGAGATAAGGGAATGATTTAAACTCCCAGGAATCTCAGGGATATTTAAAGCCTGCGTGGAAATTTCCATAGGGAGAAAGACGCGGAGCAGGGATGGAAGTCACCGGCAGTCTTTCTGTGCAAGCGGGAGTCGCTGCAGCGGGAGCAGCTGAAACTTTAGGACCTTTCCAGAGTGAGGAGTGAGAGCAGAAGGGGCGATGCCCTGAACGCACTCAGGAAGAACCAGCTGCCGGCAGGGGCCGTGTTTTCCTCCCCAACCAGAGACACCACTGAGGGATTGTGGGGCAAAAAGGAACCCAACGACTGAACGCGTTTGAATATCATGACACTAACTTATCAAGTTTATCAGCTAAGATGAAAAAAAAATTATGTTTATTTCAAAATTAGATCATATTCAACATCTTCTGTTTCGAACACTTAATGCCATAATACTTTTGTTTATTTTTTGGCTCCCCATTTGTTTCCACCACAGTAGAAAGCTGATCTTCATGGGGTCCAATTGATAAAACCCAAATAATATTCATGCAACACATAAGATCATTTCAACATTAACATATAATATCATAAATTTAGTCAGACATTATACAAACTACTCACATGAATCCAGATTTTTTAAAAATAGGATTAAATAAAAATAAACAGTGCTAATTTAACTATAAAATCTTGTTTTTATGTGATTTATTCCATTCCTGAATTGCTCTGAGTACAACAGATTTTTGTAATTTTTATAATAAGTTTGTATCTTTTAACTGTGTTTATATGTCAGCTCTCTTACTACTAACGAAATCTTGGAACCCAATAAGTCCTAAAAACCTCGTAACGCCTCATTTCATAGCTTTTCTTATTCAAATGCTTTAACTTTTCAAGATTATGTTTTGTGCAGCGGTATTAAACTGTGTTGTCATGTAGGTTTTCCTGCTGTGATGCATAAAACCAACCAACTACGACACTTGTCAATTTTCTATGTTTATTCTAAAACATAGAATGATATTCCAAAACATATAAAGTCAACCTCAACATTTGCACTTTTTAAGAAGAATCTTGCATCATTTCTTCAATGTGTTTTTTTTTTTTTTTTTTTACAATCATTGTTTAGTGTAAATATTCGACTGTTTTGTAAATTGGTAAGTCTCATGTCTATTAATAGGATGTGATGTTGCATATCTGTGTGTTTTATGTTCTGCAGAAGAGGAACCTGCTGTAAAACAGTAATTATGTTGAGCCAGGCCAGATTTCTTTTCATCTTTTCCTGTTTAAAAATTAAATAAGAAATAAATAAATAAAGTTAAAATGTGGGAATGTGTCCCTTACCTGTGTGAGGAGGCCAGGTTGGATCTGCAGAGGTTGGGCACCGGGAGCCTGCGTCACTATGGGAACCGCGTTCTCCATCCTCACAGAGTAACTGGTGTGCTTGGAAGGGGATGCCTGCAAACCTGCTCATGAATAAACACAAGCAAATAATGTCATAAAAATAGCAGGAAAGGCGCTAAGAACGTGACTACAGATCAGATCAGAGTTATTTGCTTTTATTGTTACACTGAGATGTTTCTATAAATATAAGACATAGTTCTGAAATGATGATTTCATTTATTACTGGAAGCGTAACTTTCCTCTGATTGAGCTCTAGCCGCGTTTAACAGGTAATAAGTCGCTGAGGAGCAGTTTTAGGTCACGTTTCTTTCATGAATTGATTTAATTCATCCACATTGGAAGATATTTCAGCATTAATGGCCTGTTCAAGGCAATTCACAGCTGGATTTAAGTACAGGATTTGACTAGGCCACTCGAAGATCTTTGTATATTTATAATGTCCTGCTTCATGACCCAGATGTACTTAAGTAATCTTGAATAACTTCAGATGTGTTGCTTTCTGAGGTTTTCATTCTTCTGTTTAAATCGTTAAAAATGGTGACAATTGGTTGATTACATTTAATTCATAAGGTAAGTAGATTTTCACATGAAGCCAGGGTGGTTAATATATGCAATCATCATTTTAAAACAGCTTTTTAAAAAAATTTTTGCTCAGATTTTCTTTGCTCTGAAAGATTCAAATGTGACAACAATATTTTAGTTTCCTTTTTGAACACCTGAAATAAATAATTTTCAGTGATATTCTGAAGTTTTGCAATGCTAATGTTAACGTGGTTACCTTGGAATCCCGGCGGGCAGACGATGAGCGCCTGCTGGAAGGGGTCGGGCCGAGCGGCGCAGAGCTGCGGCGCCCCCGGCTGCAGCGGCATGCTCCTCTGGGCCACAGCCGCCATGGAGGCGGCAGAGGGCTGGTAGAGTGCAGATTGGTAGTTTAGTATGGAGACATCAGGACTGGCAAAGGAAAGGGTGGCATTGTTGGTGGAGGAGGGAGCCAGGTTGGTGGCCTAAAGGAATGGTGGGACCAAAATAAAAGTCATGAGGGTGGAGGTTCTGATGGGAATGACAGGGAGGTGGGATGGAATCAGCTTACAACTGAAACAATCTGGACAGAAATAATGAAATCCAAAGGAAGAATCTGGGAGCAGGCAGAGCAGAGGAATCTTAAAATATGCAAATCGCTGATTTGATTAATTAAGGGGAGAAAAAGGATGTGAGTGGAAATGCAATCAATGCCACGGTTGCATGAATAATAACTCAATGACACAAAATCCACTGAAAGTAAATGCAGTTGAATCATTTGAGCTGTTTACCATAGTATCGCTTTTTACTAGAATAAATTGCTTCTGGGTGCTTATTAATATTTACAGCGCTGGTCATACATTCTGTTTTTGTTGTGGGCTGAAAATATGTAATTATAATGAATTTTAAAAGAAAGAATCGGTTGTACGTGTTTAAATGTATTGTGGATTTGTTTGTATCTCCAATCAAAGATCAAAAATGTAACTTCAAATATTTCAAATAATTCACACAAGTGCAAAATGAAGCACAAAGGATCAAATGCTTACAGGCTTTCATTCAATGTATCCAATTGCAGTGAAATAAAGGGCATTTTAGTGAATCAATAATCATAATTCTGCCTGGATCCCTGATTTTTTCACAAAATCTGATTTTTTTTTACAGTGAAAATCACTGATTCTGTGTTACTACTGACAAATTTTGAAATATTTGGCAAATATTTCAAATATTACCAACTAATATTGTAAAATTACTAACAACACACATTTTTTAAAATCACTGCTTTTGAGGTGCTACTAACTAATTTTGCAATATTTACTTTTACTTGATTCAAGTAAAAAAATTCTGCCACCTGCAGGTGAGAGATAAAATACACTCAAACACAATATTTTATATTTTTTTACAGAAAAATGTCAATAACTTTCCCAATTATGCATTAGAGCAAAAAAAAAAATGTAGCCAGATTCTTTCGTTCATAATCAAAGAAGATCATGACTTTCAAACCCAGAGAAATGTGCCGGTGGCAGCATCATGCTGAGGGACTGTTTCACTGCCAGGAGTAGTTGTACACTGCAAAGCGTGGATGCAATAAAGAAGAACTATTATTTGACTTAAAGTTAAATCAACTACGGCCCATCAAGCCTGGTGCTGGCAGCATCATGATGCTGAACAATTCAAATGATTATTTTAAAGTTACCTCTAATCAAATTGACTTTTTATTCAAACTTGTGCACCAAATTATTAGCTTTAAAAATCCCTGGAGTTTTATATCGATTAATAATAATAATCCACCTGGAAAAAAGGGTTGATTGAAATGCATCAGTGAAAAGCCAAAGTGAATGTGATATTGTCCAGGATGAGTTCATGTAAAGTTCGGACATAGTGCTAACATGAACCTGACAGAAGCAGAAATGTTTCTTATTCTCACTAAAATGTGACGTGATCTTAAAAATCAGCCTAGAGCGAAGCTCTACATCAGCTTTTCACACAAAGTGTCAATCTGTGTAGAAAAGTTAATAAATCGCACGTCACAAGGTTCCTGTCTGGTTTCCATCTCGGTTACGATTGACAGAAATACATTTCCAGTCAACTATGATTGCATAGTTATGTAAATTTGGAAACTTCTGCATGTTTTAAGCATTAGACGTGTGGAATATTTTCTGGGAAACAAACACTTTTAAAAGAAACGTTTTTTTCTTTTCAGATGAGGAGTTGTACTATTTTAATTTTAGCTTTTTGCATAAGGTGTATGTAGGAGCAGCGCTTTCATTTTTCATTTGCTCTCTGCAGAGAGTGTGATGAACATTAGGAGAGGAAAACTTGATCAATATTTTTCTGTGGCATTCATCAAAAACAGGCACAGAAGGAGCAAAACACAAGCCAAAAACACTTTCCAGTTTTGCAAATAAGTTGAGAAAAATAAATCAGTAACTTGAGCCTGTTTAGCTGCCCTGAGAGCCAGTTGCAGGAAATACAGGCAGGACGAAATGTTGACGCATTTAAATCACAGCAAGTCGATGTTTTTGTCGCTTACACGAGCTCATTCAATATAGCTGGCGACAGAGAAGGTAGAGTTGGATTTGTAGCTGTGCACAATCTGGTAAACCTTGTAACCAGAAGCTCTGCGATTCCTGCACAAGCCAAAAGTCAGCAGTTTTGATTCACAGATTGTTGGGGAACAAAGCGATAAAGCACCACAGGCTCAACCCAGCCAAATGGAAGGAAAGAAGAGAAGACAGACGCCAACGGGAGCGCGAGGAAGCCTGGTGAAGGGATTCTTAAGGCCCTGGAAGCCCAGGGATGTTGGGCAAGCAGGAAGCGCGGCTTGTCGTGTGTGTGATCAGCACTTTGTGACAATCCCACAGGACCGGGCCACAGACAGAAACTCTGGGCAGACAGATATCCAGGCACCAAGACGGAGAGCGAGGCTGATAATCTGACAACAGGAAGAATGGACCTAATGAGAGCAGAAACGGCTCAATTCTGCAGCTACTGATTACAAAATTCACAGTTTATAGCTTTTTAATTGGCTTTTGTTTTAGTAATTTTCAAACAAATACTGTGATATATGTTAATTATTAGTCAAGCTTCAAATTTGACAATTTAAATTGAAAATAAAGAACGATAAATCAGCTTCTCCAAAAGTATTCATACCCACACTGCAAAAACACAAAATCTTACCAAGTATTTTAAGTCTATTTCTAGTACAAATATCTCAATAAGTAAGAATAAGACAAAAAGTACTGGCTCCTATGGCAGATTATTTCACTTATAACATGGGTAAAATGTCCTATTACAAGTGAATTAATTTGACAGTGGAACTTTAATATTAAATAATTGTTTTATTTAAAACAAGCTCCCATATCTTGTTGAAAGTTACCTGTAAGTTAGTTCTGCCTTATTTCAAGTGTACTAAGATATTAGGAGAGTGATAACATGGAAAGGTTTGGGAACTCCTGGTCTATCTCATAAAATCCCAATAAAACTCATCAGAATTTGTGGCAGAATATTTAAATATGGAAGAGATGTGAATACTTTTGCAAGTCACTGTCATAATAAGGACACAACTCATCATTTGAGTGATCTGTCTCCTTCGACTCTCACCTGGCTGTGCACAGTGTTCAGCTGGTTGTTGAAGGTCATGGTGAGGTTGGTGGAGGTACTGGGGGCCACATGGGTGATGAAGGGCGTTTTGCTCTGGTTGACTGTGTCGTACATGTTGACACGACGCTTGCAGATTTCCATGTTTTGGAAGCATGACTTTACGCTGCACAGACAGAGCGGGAGTGAGCCCAGGTGGCACACAACAGCAGAAATGGTGCAAAGAGCAATAAAACGGAGTTTGGAGGTCGTACTGGGTGCTGTGAGGGTAATCGAGGAGATGCGACATGGTAACGAAGGGGTGGTTGAGTGTTTCGATGGGGGTGATCCTCTTGTCAGCGTCGATAGTCAGCATCTTGGTCAACAGGTCGATGAACTCCCTCCGGTCTGCCTTTTCCGCCAGCATGTCGCTCCCTTCCAGGTCTGATGTCATGTTCACCTGGAAGCAGAAAGAAAACAGGGTTTGTTACAGATTTATTCATTTAAGCATTATTTAATAACCAGGAGACACAGACTTACAAGTGAGAAGGTACAAGCTAAACATCTGACATACATAGCATATAACATAATACATAACATAGAAAAACTCCCACAGTGAGAAAGAAATGTAATGCTTTTGTCTCATTGGGAGAGTTTTTCGACTGTTTGAATGCATTAAACAGAGTTCAGGTCGGCACATAAAGATATATTCATTCTAGGCTTAATAAGGGCCAACAAACCACACTATAAAGTACACAGTGATGCATTTTGTACAAATAATCTGTATTTAATATACAAAACCTAAAGAGCAAAGAGGTAAAGCATGCAAACAAATAATCTTGGGATAATCAAGAATGTACAAAAAGGTTACATGTATTTTCTCTGACTGATAAATAAAGACAGGAGCTATTTGCTGAATGCAGTCTGACAGAAAGGCAGCGCTGTTGGATAATACTGTATAAATAAGTTGTTCAATTTATGTAAAACATTAATATAGTTTTCTTCACTCTAAGAACCATTAAGAGATACAATGAAAGACAGTTTGAAGCTGCTGAATAGCGTTCCTTAAGAGAGAATCAGCTGAGTAAACTCTGACGTCATCTGCATAAAGGCGTATTTCAACTGGACACATTCTTTGCAGGAAACAGAAAAACATTGAATTTCTTGTGATTTGAGGCACATTAAATTTTCAGGAAGGCAAAAAAGGAAAAGAAAAAAATATTGAGATATAATCTGTTTAGCAAGGGAATAAAGAAATTATCCTGCAATTATTTTCTGTTGGGTTTGTAATATATTCCTTAATCCCACAACCTGGAGGATTTTACTATATTTGTAGATTTTCAGTGATCATGAGAAAGCCAGCTGTGTGATTTGAGATTGTTTTTGAGAAAAATCTTACTGTATTTGAATTTAGTTTTGTTGTCAATTTTCAGTTAATTCAATGGCAGGTCTTAAAATCAGTTTTTGTAGGTCAGAAGTTCACAAGATTGGTCATCAGAAATCAATTTAAAAATCTGTGATCGGTGCATCTCCAGGTTTGCACACTTCCTCAGAGAATGATTCAGGGCTCTGGGCATCAGAAAAAAAAATCTCCACCACATAATTTTCCCAAGAAGGAAGCTAATAATACACAGAAAGCCTCGTAATTTAAGGAGCGTGTCAGAGCTCAGTGATAACCTTGTTCTGCAGTGGGATTAGAAACATTTGCACTGGTATTCATAGCAGCAGATGAAAAATGTCCCGGGGCCTTCAGTGAGAATTTTATCTCCTCCAAAGACGTAAAAACAAACAAAACAGAGGAACTCAATAAACACGGCCACTGGCTGTCAGTTTCACACAGGACATCAGTTTGTGAGCAGCTCTGAAAAAGCTGACACGGCATCTTAATGTAAATATGTTCTGAGGGAAATTCTGGGAAGCTGCCTTCAAACATCAAGCTGCTTCAGCCGTAATAAACACTGCGGCTCAGGCTGTGGGTAAATACTTGGCAAGGCAGCCGACTTTCTGCTTTAGCGCTTCACACATAAGCAAAGATTGATTCGGTATGTGAGGCACTAATTCTGATTTTGAGCTACTTTTAGTGCCGTGGCGTCTGGTGAGGGACGAAGCAGAAGGGAACAAGGTGAGGATGTAGCCGCTGAGCAGACTGTCAGGCAGTGGGAGCAGGACCAGGCAGCAGACAGGCAGCCTTGTTTATTGTGACTGCTGTGTGGAGGAAGCAGGTTTGTTTTTCATAAAAACGCAGCGTTTATCTGCGGGTCTGCTCCAGGGTCTATCAGATGTGCTGCCAGTCAACACAGCAAATCTGATTCACGCCCCTATCTTCATGCAGGCTATTCAGCTTCTGCAGCCGTGCCTCTTTGTTTGTCATCTCCGCTGGCTTCGATAAAGGACTAATCTGCAAAATGAGGTGAGAAATAATCACAAAGTCCTCTGTAGGGAGATGACTTTGGGGAAATGTGAACAATCAGGTCCAACAGAAGTGACAAATGAACAAAAAAGGAGGGGAAAAGGTTCCTACCATCTACTGATTTAACTGAAGAGAGAAGCTAGGCATTTCCAGTTCTTTAAAACTGATTAAAATCCCAAAACACAGGCAGTCCAGTGTGTGCTGAGAGGAGCATTTCTGAAGGAAAGGCGATCAGATGTCGAGCAACAGGATCATCCAGGCTGCGTCTGACATCATGGCCTGCATGACGAAGTCCTGCCTTCATCATCATCCCAAGTCATTTTTACACAACCAGGGAGAAACAGAGGCTGAAACATAATCCCATCTTTCTTTTAGAACTGGAAATAAATCAATATCAATATGTAACATGATCAATATCACTGGATAATACATCTGATAGAATATTCAATAATTTCACCGGACTTTGATCCAGAATTGCACAGCATTCTGGGAGATGTAGGCAGAGAAAAGGCTAAGCTAGGTTGGTGGCATCAACTAACTCCCTCACTCTTTGGTTACCTAGCAACTCCCTCACTCTTTGGTTACCTAGCAACTCCCTCACTCTTTGGTTACGTTTTAAGTGGGCCGTCAACATTACTGCGATAAACCTTTTGGATAAATCGCATGTATTAACAGGTACTAATGCTGATTGATGGTATTCCATGTTTTGACCTAAAAGCCTCTCACCCATGCAGGGTCACCCAGTTCAAATCAGCTGTTACGCAGCGTTGTACTTCATTCAGCAACGCATAGTCACAAACACGAGTGAAAAGATTAGCGAGGAGAGTCAGATTGCTTTTAAAAACCCCGCAGCGTTAGAGCATATTAAAAACAACAACAAATAGATAAAACCAGTAAAGCCTCCTCATTGAAACGGTCAATTGTCCTTCTACTTTGGAAACAAAATAATTCCTTTAAACCTTCATAAATATAAAGAAATGGAGGTGTTTGGTTTGTATGTTATTTCCCGAAACATGCGTTTTTATATTTCCAGCATATAAAGCTATGCATAGTTATTACTCACAGGTCTAGAGTGTGATTAATCTGATTACATTTTTTTAATAGATTAACTAGTTTTAAGTAAATTCTGATTTTCTGTATAGGATCAGTATCAGCTGATGCTACACCTCAGATATCTGTACTGTATTGGAAGTGAAAAAAGTGGATCGGTTTATCCTGACTAAAGACTTATACTGATTTCCTTCCATCACACAATCAGGCTATTTTGTGTGAGATTATCAAAGAAGATTCCAATAAAATACATTACTGTTTATGGTTTTAAAATGATGAAATGCAGTGGAATGAAGACCATGATGCTCCCCTGGCCATCCTGTCACGATTATCAGTAAAGAAACTGATGGACTGCAGATTCCGGTGAATGTTTACAGTATTTCCCGCCTTCCTTCGCTCTTCACCGGACTCCTCCTGCAGTCCTGCATTTACTGTAAGCTGGTGTCTGATTTCCCTTCAATTAGATATACTCATGACTGAAGCCTCCACACATTTCCCACGACTAAAAGGAGGTTCATTATCACTTCCTGGCTCCCCGCCCCTCGGCCTTGTAGGGCCTTCAGCTACATCCATCCATTATTATCGCAGGCACAGATGTCCACAGTGCTGACTTGTTTATGCGGTCAGGACAGTGAGATGAGGTAAAACAGGCCATTTTTACCCCATGTTAGTAGCTCTGAATCTTAGCTCCACGTGTTTTTTTGGTAAATCGAGTGGTGTTGCAACAGAGGAAGACAGGATGCAGAGCTGGAAGCACCGAAAATACAGATAACCCAGGGGATATCATGCCAGCACAGGTTGGCTTCATTAAGCCGTTTGCCTGGTGCTGTAAACCCAACAATCCCAGGAAGTGATACCATCTCGTCCCAGCTGACCACGTTATTCCAGACTGGCCTGACATTGGCCCTGGGCACTACTGAACCTCCGTAATTGTCTCCATCATTTAAACAGCAACATGTGTCGGGTGTCCGCATGGTTGGTTTTTCCAGGGGCCGCTGTCTGGATGTAATCAAGATGAACATCCGCCAACAGAGGAAATCCACCTGCACAAACCTTTTTATCTTGGAAACGATTATCAGGAGCTCAACCACGGAACGTGACGATGACATTTGAGCCATATTAATCATCACTGAACCCATTATCCACCAGCAGAATCAGGTAAGGGTGATATATACACAGGTAAACATCACTCAGGTTCTGATCCGTCATGGGAACATGACGGATCCACATGATAGTGAAATCTCCCAGCCCTACACTGCAAAAACACAATCTGTGTTTTTGTCTAATTTCTTGTGCAAAAATTTTATTACACTTGAAATAAGACAAAATTAATTTACAAGTAACTTTTGGGAAAGATATATTACTTGTATGGTAGTTTTGTCTTTGCAGATGAAATGTAAACAGATTTTTAATTTTATGCCTGCAGTGTGCTAGCAAGATTAGCATGATTGTTACCCACCATCTTTAAGGGCTTTCAGTGTGGAACCAATTATTTAAAACATTTTTAATATTTCCTAATCCAAATTGGTCTACAAGAAAAATTTGATTTAATTTATTTAGAAAACAAAACAATAATATTACTAGATGCCATTAGCACTGAGTAATATTAACATATTAGAATAATTAATGCAGTCAGTCTGAACTACTAACTGATGGTATTCACTGTAGAATTAATACCTCAACAGGAATTATTTAAAACATTTTCAATATTTCCCAATCCAATATGATCTATGACAAGAATAATTTTTTTTTTTTAATATTTAGAAAACGAAACAAAATGACAGTTAGCATTTTTTTTTTCTCTTCAGCATAGCATCATATATTAGCATTTGGCAAGATTAGCATAATTAGAACAGTTAGTTGCAGCTACTAACTTTAATAACTGAGTATTGAGTGCTTAATTAGAACCTGAACTAGCATGATTTAAAATTTGTTTTAACATTTTCTAATCCAACACCTTCCATTACAGGAGAAATTTGACTTCTTGTTAAACATTTGTGCAATTAGTTCAACTTCCTGTTTCATGCTAACATCGTAGCATACTCCTTTAAAGTCAAAGTTTTCTAGAAGACATCTTGAAAACTACACTCATACTAAACATGGCTGACTGCGTCTTCTTCCCTCAGCAGAAACCAAGGTGTGTTGCTAATGTGATCTGTTAACAGCATCCGCCTGTGGTACACACTCAGTTCACAACTACGCATTCTGACTCACAAGTACAAAATATTTCTGGAATTTGTACCCATACATTTTCTTCCAATGGAACTAAGTGGCCGAACCCACATCATAACACCCCCTCCACCGAGCTTTACACTTGACACAATGCTATCCAGCTATGCTCTGAAGAACTAACCATACATGGTTTGTCCCTTAAGTGCAAATTGGCTCCAAAAAAGCCTGAGGTTTAGGATATCAGCAGCATTTAGTGGGTTTGGTTATTACATGCTAACATGAAATACAGATGATGCGCAGCCACAGCCCGCACCCAGCAGCACAAATAGGGAAACAAAGTGACGCATCAAGGCCTGTTAACCAGTCGCAGCACATTTTCAGTTTGAATGTCTGTTAGTTATTAGACAGGCAGAGAGCCGTGCGGGAGTTTCAGCAAACAGCTGCTTTCATTTGGTTCTGTAAAACTCCGTGTATCAGTTGAACTCTGCTGCAGCTGGAGATCCTCAGCAGCGTAAATATTTAAAAGGATTTCGTACATTTGATAGATAATTGTCAGGACGCGATGGATCAAACCGACTCTGGACCTTAACCTGCTTGTGTTGGACATGAGAGGCAGAGCAGGAGAAAGCAATAGTTCTCTGGTTCGACTTGTTGTGAAGGAAGATTCCCGCTCTGATGGGTTGCCAGATTTGGCTGACAGCTTCCAGCCCCAAACACAACATAACGAAGGCCCAATTCCACAAAATCAGCCCAATAAAAGTTATTTTAATAGCGCCACATGTAGTCATAGATATATATATATATATATATATATATATATATATATATATATATATATATATATATATATATNGAGATGCCAATCTTGTTTAAATATAAAAAAAAAAATCAAAGAATAATTCAAAACATGATTTTACAAAAAAATTAAGCAGTCTATGATAGATTTTTGAGCATTTTGAATCGATTCAGAACTCCCAGGACTAGGAATTGATTAGGACTATTTATTGATTGATTAGGACTATTTATTGATTGATTAGGACTTGACTGCTGGAGGACAATAAAACTTGCGGGGTTTTTTTTGGCTGTCTTTTTAAATCATGATGCATTGGGATTTATGTTTTGCATCTCTACTACACAGTGCCACTTAATTAACCAATTACTAGTAATTGATGATTTCACTTTCAACTGATTCTAAACATTTCAAAGTAAATTTGCTAATAAAATAAATGAACGAACACAGATCTTTGTCAAAAGTTTTGTGCTTTTCTGCCACACATCTACTATTTTCCTCTAAACATTTCCTAAAAACAAGTCCAAATGTGTTTCTTCCAGTCAAAGTTCAAAAGCAGCCCAATTGGACAGAACCTGTCCAAACTGGCAACACTGTGCGGACAGCGTACCTGTGCCATATCATCCAAGCAGTTGAAGATATACTTGCGAGCCTCCTTGGACTTGATCCCCGTCTCAGCCTCATGGTCTTCCGGAGTCTGCAGGAGACAAGAAGCAGATGTTTGGTAGAAATACCTTCAAACTTCTCCCTCTGGAAATATACTATTTACATTTGGCTCATTATAGCCTCTTGTTGTTGATGTGCAGCAGATCTCATCCTGCCCTCTGAGTAACCCAGGGGTAGCACACAAATGCCCTGCCAACAGATTGCACACTAACGCCGCAACAATACGCAGACGACACAGCGGATTTACACTGGAGCACCTGGACAGACACAAACCTGACAGGTATAAACATGCCATCATTACGTTCCAACAGATGCAGATTTACACCGACTGCAGAAATCTCCTGGCTTAACACAAAGTATCTTTAATTACAGCCAGCAACGCGCCACAGCTGGCGTTTGGTGGAAACACATGGCGAGGTCGAGTTAAAGCTCAGCTGTCGCTCTTCAAAGAGGAAGGGACAGAGAAACGTTTCAAGGACGCCTTGATTTCACACAAACCAGATGTGGGACAGTCGTATTGAGCTGCAACGCTTTGGCGGCTCTGCTCAGCTATGTCATGATAACTTTAATATAAGGCGTTCTTCTTGAAGTTCTTCATAAAGTTATTTTAAGTTTGCTTGTTCTGCAATTTTACAGTTAAAGCAGAAAAATAAAAAATGAGTAAAAGGAGGAGTTTTTATGGGGTTTTCTTTGGAATAGAAATACCACAAACATCTAAATCACTTTAGAGCATGTTCTCTTTATATATATAACTTAAAATTGTCTTGCAAAAGTATTCACACAAAAGTATTCACACCCTTGCATATCTGACTTTTTTACAGACGACTGAGTGACTCCCCCTGTTTTACCTGCAACTTAAAACAAGTTTTCTTCCAGGCTTGCCTTGAATTTTCCTCCATCTATCCTCTCATGTTGTGTGATGACCTTCCCTGCACCTGTTAAGGAAAGCATCCCCACAGGATGATGCTGCCACCACTGTACTTCACCGAGGCAACAATGTATTCAGGCTACTTTTCCACTACATATGGTGTTGTGCATGTAGGTTTGGTAAGATGAGCGTAAAAAGCAGCTTAAGAACCTAACCCTGCTTGTGCATGCTGTTTCTTCACTACCAGACATGTACACTGTAAAAACACAACACCTTACTACGTATTTTTGTTTTTTTATCTAGGGCAGGCATCCCAATACACCTGAAATAGGACAAAACTAACTTACAATAACGTTTCAGCAAGAAATCCAAACTTGTTTTAAGCAAATAACTCATTAATATTGAGTTATTTACTAGTTCCACTGGCAGATTATTTCACTTATTACAAGACATTTTTCCTAAGTGAAAAAATTGGCCAGTGGATCCAGTAGTTTTTATCAATACTCAAGAATTATTGACTTAAAGGAAGCTCATATATCTTATTGAAAAGTTACTTGTTTTATTTCAGGTGTATTAAGATATTTGCACAAGAAACTAGATTACATTAGATAAAGTTTATTGTCCCCAAAGGGCAAATTGCCTTCAGCCAGCAAAGATCAATTGCAGATAAAATACAAAAATACACTGAAGAAGAACTAGACAAAAATAATTGGTAAGATTTTGTGCTTTTGTTACAACACATCTTTATGTGCTGCAGAGAGAGATCATATATGAAGCTTATTGCAGTCAAAAACTCAATATGCAAAATGTCTGTGCAGCACCCAGAAGTTCAGATGAAGCTGACGTTGTTTATTGAGTGGCCTAAATTGAGCGCACAGAGGGGCAGTGAGTGGAGCTTAGAGCAGAGTCAGAGCTCCCACACAGATCTATTTTACCTTCATTACAAAAGCCTCGGCTCAATGCCTCCCATGTACGGCAGCAACAGATAAATGGAAGAAATAAAAACCGCCACTTAATTATTCACTTTGTTCTGGGTTTATAGTGCAATATGTGCTTATCTTATTCCATTTTTTCTATTTTTCATTTTATATTTCTTATTTCATAAATACAAATTAGCAGAGGTAGATAGATTATCCAAAGGTTGTACTCAAGTCAGAGTAAAAAAAATATTTGGTTAAAAGGCTACTCAACTACTGAGCAACTAGTCAGAACATCTGATTTAATATTTAAACGGATGACATCAATCAAACAAGAATGCAACGTTATGTCCACATTCTGGTGTTTCAAAAACTAGAAAGAGAATAAAAATACTAGAAGTAAATATCATGACTACAACATGGCAGATTTAGGCAGCACTTTTCCAAATCATAAGACTTGTCTTGACACATAAGACTTGTCATTTGACACCTCAAGGTCTTCATCATACAGCAGACTCAACAGGTAGAAAATACAATTAAACTAACTAACATTGTGCCCAAACCAGAAGTCTCACCTTAACTTTAACTGTAGGTCCGTCTGTTGTCTGTATTTCATGCATTTTTTGCTTTTCTTCTTTCAGTGAAGTTACTCACAGTGATTCCCAGGTAAAGTATCCAGAAATTTTACTCAAACAGAGTAAAAATACTTTATAAAAGTAAAAAGTATGATGTAGTGAAACTACTCCTGAAAGTACATTTCAGCCAAAAAGTTACATAAGTAAATGTAACTAGTTATTTTGTTTTGTACCTTCAGTCTCCAGAGGGGATAGGTGGAATCTGGATCTCTGTTGAAGAACCTGGTGGTCTTTGTTCCTGCACTCAACAGATACTCTGCTGGAAGACCCTGCGTCTGTGAGATGTACCGAATCTGCAAGACAGAAATGCAAAAAGAAAACCCCAAAATGAAGCAAATGCTTTGAAAGAACTTTGAGGTCTGAGACGGTCATTAGATCGTGTAAAAGAAAAGGGAAATGCTTTATGATGGAGGCTTGTTTGGAGGTTTAAAATACATTTACGGAGATAATGATAGATAATGATGGAAGGACTTAAAAGCAAATTCTGCATGATAGATTTTCTTATGCCAAAAAAAAGATAATCAGTCAGATCAGAACATCTGCAGGTAGGAAAGAGCAACATGGCAATGCAGAACAGCAGCCATTACAGATTGCAAGAATTATCGCTTTTTATCTGAATTATCTCATAAAGAACCAACAGCAGCACATAAACAAAAACAAAAGTTAGGAAAATCAGTTGTGTTTACTTAAATTTGTGCAAACCAATTGCCTCAAAAGAATCAAAAACTGCAATGTATAAAAACGAGTGAAGCTACGTTGTACAATTTAAGATACAAAGCTAAAGTAACTTGATGAATTTTGTTGAACATAAATGAGCTTTTCTGCCTACATCTCCAACAACAGCATCCTGTTTATTAAAATGCAAACATGAAAGAAAAATGGCTTCATCAGAGAATATTTTATTTTTCAACATTGTAATCAGTTGTACAAATGTTCAAAACTCTCTTCGGTTTGCAGGTTTGCTTGAGCAGAAATGGAGTAACGTCTACACAATCCGAATTCACGTTTTGCCTGGACTCAATTTAAATAGGTTCACTTAAACATCTTTTATCCAAAAGTTTAAACCACATATTTAACGAGGCAGATCTCTGTTTTTTGTAGCATAATCAAATAACTATGTTACCTTATATAACATATAAGGTAACATTTATATTTCAAATGTGACTTATAAGTCACCTTTGATATATAACGGAAATTTTACTTCTTAATGTAACATCTTGAAATTGGGCCTCTGTCTCTTTAAAAACTCTTGCTTTTTCTGAAACTCCACCTTCAAGAAATCATCACAACATGGCTCCTCTATTAACCCTTTAACAACATTTTTACCAGAAGTAGCTCGTATGATGTCCAGTTCCACCAGGTGTTTGCTAATTGCTCCTGGCTAGTCTGAAGGAGCTGAGTCATGCTCACTTGAAATCTTTTATTCCAGTGTGTATGAAGTAATGATGTGTTACCTGGTCATACTCGGAGGCTCCGGGGTAGAGAGGCCATCCCAGAAACAGCTCAGCTATTACACAACCCAGAGACCACATGTCTATGGCCTCACAGAACGGCAGACCCAGGATGATCTCTGGAGCCCTGAGGGAGAACAAAACACACATGGTCAGAGATCCATCAGCTCTATTCAAAATGCTGTGTATTAGTGGAAAACGCATAAACTCACTGCCAATGAAACGTACATAAAAGCCACTTCTACGTTATAACTTTTAATAAATCAGCTAAAATCTTCTGAGGAGCAATTTCTTGGCAGCTCATCTGAGCTGATGGACAGCAGCCTGGAGTCGTACGCAGAGGTCAACAGAGGGAACCGTCAACATGTAGGAGGAATCAATGTTGAAATATTTTAACACTTCCAAAGCTGATAATGATTAAAACACACAAAGGAAAAAAAAAAAAAAACATTCCTGCATATGGACCAGAGACATTTCAATTAATCTGCAGCGTCAGAAGATTTCTTCCCGAGTTGCTGAGCTGTTAGCAGGAAATGCATTTTAGACAGTTTCATAGGAGACTACTTATAGATCATTTATAATATAATCAATTTTATCAGTTTAGCTCGGACTTGTGGGAATGCTGGTACTGACACACTTAGATGTGATCCAGCTTCCAGCACAAAGATACAGAGATTATAAGACCTTCCCTTCATACAAGTCCTCAATTTTAAATCCTTTAAATGAGATGGAAGAGAGATTGCAAACCACAAAGATAAATTCAGCTGGTTCTGACTGAAAAAAAGACCTACACTGCTTTAAAAAGGCAGTTATAAGAACAACTACAAATTGTGGAATTTATTCAATAGTTTCATTTATATTTTATTTTCTATTACTTAACAAATCATCAATATTGCAAATTGTTGTAGCAGTAGGACTAATTGTTTATCTTCTGCTTAAAATAAAAGTTTTTATCTTGACAAAAGATTGATGGTCTCATATATTTCAGCAGCAGTGAAGTCCAGAGCTCTTATTTATTTGGTTTGTGCTGTCAGAAAGACGAATACACTCACATCTCCAATGACGCCCAAAATAACCAGGAGCCCCGCGATTCCTCACACTAAAGTACTTTAAAGAGATTCTCCGCATGTCATTGCTATAGGAGGGACACTCTTAGTCCAACATTTCCTTCTTTCTGCTCTAGGTGGGATGTCGTCTCTGGGCTCCACAGAAACCTAATCTAAGCTGAATCCACTGAAACCCCGTCCATTCATCTGTAATATATATTAACAGCATGACACGCGGTTCAAAGGAGCTCAAGGCGGATCTTGGGAAGTTTCAAGTTCGCAATCCTGATTTCCGTGACCATGGTAACTCGCCCCCCACTCCTCAGGACTCGGCGGGCTCTAGCAGGGTTTTGGTCATGGGAAACAGCATGTTATGGGAAGACTTTACAGAGATGTGAAAGAGTTTGAGGTAAATGAATGAAAACACTGCACACAGTTAGAAGAACGTCTCCAACTGCAGCCCGTTTTCCCTGCCAGCAGTGAAGGTGGAGTAACAACAGGCCGCGTTTTTATTGGGATATGGCTGAAACATGGAGGCTGCAGGAATTACAAGCACAGATGATTATAAGCAGTAAAAGACAGAAGGAAGCAGAATACACTGTTCCAAAGAGGCAGAGGCACCAATAAAAGGTTAGAGAGAAATGCTTTACAAACTGACACAGAAGATGGTTATTGGGGTCTAAAGGGCAGCAGTGGAGCAGACACCAAAGACAACACTGTGGCAACAGTATCTCAGGGCACCATTACACACCGATACAGAGTCAACATCACACACAATGAGCTGGGGCATCAGTCAAAAGGTTCCCCAAGAAGCAGAAAGTGGACTGCCAGGAGGCGATAAGGCGAGGAAGAGGAGCTTGAGAAAAGGAGACGGGCTGAAGATTCACTGAGAACATGGGGACAGATGTAAACGGAGCTGCTGCTGTCGGCATTTCCCTTAATTTCACGAGAAGATTCAACACAAACCGCACCATGAGTTCATGTCCAGTTTCTGTGCATTTCTGAATACATCAATGTCTGAAATGCAGTTCTACATGTAGCGAAGTCCACATGTAGCCATGTCCATTTCTGAGAAAACAGAGAAATATTTGTGTTTTGCCCTTTCATCCACACAAAAACTTTAATGTTACTAAAAATGATTATAAAAATTTCAACTAAGCTGAAAATTTGAGAAAACTCAAGAGTCTGTAGCTACAAGCTAAAAGCTACTGGCTGTTGGTTATTTGCTGCTAGATAAAGTAAATTAACATTTATCTGTTTAACTTATCAGTTTATTAAATTACTTCGACTATTATTAAAGCCACTGTTTAATGACAATATTTTAACAAGTGTTTTGGTCATTTAGCTCTTACAGTTTTGGTTCTTCGTAGCTGAATACCGTATTTCCAGGCGTACAATGGAGGCCTCTGTCCCGGGACTTTATACATCATTTGTGTTCAGGTGAATCATGGCACAATTCATTTATTTGGGAAAATATGTCACCTTTGTTAATTGCTTACAAATGCAGTAAAATGCATTACAATAAAATAATCATGATACTAAATGTAATTATTCCTTTATCACCAAAAAAAATTAATTTAAGATGCTGAAAAACACAAAAACATTTGAAGTTGAGGTTCTGTGAGCGGCTGGCCTTTCAGTTCTCTTTACTTATTTTACTGCTTGTTGAAGAAGTTGAAAAAACAGAGACAACAACGCAACATTTGTGATTTTTTGACAATATGTTGAGAGCAATATAGTCACCTGCCTGGTTGTTCTTGCGTGGTTTATCTACATTACATTTCTAATATTCAAAACAAACAGAAAGGATGCATGCTCTCTAATTTACAGGGGTAGGTATTGTTCAAAACTTGATCATTTACACCATTGCAAATACTTCAGTGAAGAAAAATGCAGGGAAACTTCTGTTAAGAGTCAGATTCCTCTAATAAAGACTTGCAACAGGGGGAAAGCTCAGTGTAACACTGTTTCTCTTTTCTTTATTTTGTCCATCTAAAGTGTGATGCTGCTCGAGTGATTTAAAGGCTGAACTCCATAAAATAAAGTGAAAGGGATATTTTCATTTCTTGCTCCTCTTTTAAAATGAATCTGTGCATGAATGTCTCGATGCTTGTGGTGACTGTTTTTATCGACTTGGATCGATTGCAGCATGCAGTTTCTCCGGTTGTACGCTATTACTGTGTTTAAGGGTTGTTTTGTTTCCCCTCTTTTGCTGACAGATCAGCAAAACAAAAACAGAGAGGAAGGAAGGGAGAGGGAGTAACCTTGTTGTGCATGACATGAAACCACAAATGCAAAGTTGCCCCCACCAATGCACCTCTGCCACTGCCTGCAGAGCACCTTGAAGTTGCTGCTGATGCAGGCCTATCACTGGCATGGATAAGCAATGAAGTGATGAGTGCACACATCTGCTGAGCGTATCACTACTTCTCTGTTCTCCTTTTGCTCTCTACAAGAACAGCACGCAACACCGGACAATTTACGCACTTTACCACTTTCAGCAATGGAAGTGGTTAAGTGTAGTTCTTATTTAATGTTTTTTTTTTTTTTTTAGCATTTTTTTCTCCGAAGAGTATTTTTGCAGCGCTAGTGGCTCGTATTTTTTTTGTGATAGTAGGCTGACAGGAAGGGGGGAGGAGAGGGGGCAAGACATGCGGCAAGGGTCACCGGGACGGGGAGTCGAACCCGCGACGTCCGCGTCGAGGACTAAGGCCTCCAAACGTGGGGCGTGCTAAACCCCTGCGCCACCACAGCACGCCCCTGTTCTTATTGACTGTTAATAGATGCTTGGTAGAAGCAGGTTGGCTTCTGGAGTTAACAGATATTTCATTTTGGAAACATAGTTAGGAAATAGTACAGTGCTAAAATGTCAGTTTCATTCAATGCCAAAGGATAAATCAAACCCACGATAATGTGGCTACAGATACCATCATGCTAAACTCTGCTTGGGTTACAATCAAATTAACTGTGATGTAAGACAAGAACCAACACATTATGGAGTAAATCTGCTGGTTATTCATAAGTTTTCAACCCCTTCCATGAATTAAAAAATAAAAACTACTGAGAACCTGATATTTAATTATCTCTATAAAACCACAGGTACCAGCGTTCTGCATTCAATCACCTGATTATCAAACCTGATTAACAAAATGAGCTGCAACATTCCCAGCTTAAGTTTTAATATTAGTACTGCTCATATTTTAGTTCATCAGAGAAGAAGAAACAAAAAAGTAGGCTTTGTTGTATATCTATGGAGCTAAATTAGTTTAAAAAAATTGACAAAGAGTACAACAAGATTTTTAAATGTACAAAACAATTCACAAAAATGCACAGCACCATGCATAAACATTCATATGTGTGAAAACAGTTTCTCAAATTAACATGTCTCAAACTGCACAAGTATTACACTACGCATGTAAACCGGCAAATATGTGCACACAAATTGCTAACTGTGGATGGATCAATCAACACGAGGGAACCAATCAGCTTCATGTGCTTTGAGTTTTGAGACTTTCTTACAAATTTGGATTCACAAATGATGCGTTCAAGGCTGCTGAAAAGCTGGGAAATATTGTGACTTTGACTCGGCCCAGTAGCCCAAAACCACTGCATTAAAGATGTACGCTTACTGGATATTAAACTGTAAAACATTTCTGCTGCATTTAGTTGTGTCTACTGTCTTCTACTCTTGAAGTCAAATAAATTTAGTGAGTTTTAAATTTTGAGTGAGTATATGAGTTTGTGAAACATATTATTACAGTAGTAAGTTGTGTTAACTTATTAATTTTGTCAAATATTCAAGAGTTGAAGAAATTAGTTTTTAGATTAGCACTTAAAAAAAATCTAAAGAAGAAAAAGGCAGGAGTGTGAAATATTTCCCAGTGTCCTTAGCGGCATGTTTTTGTATCCTGAGATGGAAGTGTGTTACATTGATCTGACTCCTGTGTGTTATTAAGCTAAATGTTTATTTAAATGCATTTCTATCCATCCATCCATTTTTTGTACACCCTTGTCCCTAGTGGGCTCAGGAGGTGCTGGTGCCGATCTCCAGCGAATGTTTCGGGCGAGAGGCGAGGTCGCCCTGGACCGGTCGCCAGTCTGTCGCAGGGAAGGATGATGTCCTTTTCACACTAAATGGTAAAAGCAGAATTCACTGTAATGTTTAATAAAATTCATTATAAGATCAGAAATTTTGTTCATGCAATTTGAAACAGTAATTTAAATTATTCTAAAGTGAAATAAGTAGTAATTTTAACTTGATATTGTGAGTAAAAATAATAGAGAAATGTGTCCTTTAAGGAAACCATTTTGAGGGGAAGTTTTTTTCTTGCATATTGTGAAATAATTATTTGGTTTTAATGGCAGCATTAAGATAAAACTCACAATTCAAGATTGAAAACGTCTAACATGACCTCTGTCTTAGATAGAAATGTTTTAAGCTACTTTAGATAATTAACTGAGCTTACTGCACTGTTGGGAATGTAAGTGTGATTGGATTGAAATGATTTTTTGTCAAATCCCTTGAGATGACATTTGTTGTGAATTGGTGCTTTCAAAATAAAACTGAATTGAATTGAATTGGGAACCATTGTTCTAGACTATGCATGTCTCATACAACACAGACAGCATGTAAACTAAGGCTAGCCAAAAGCTTTGAATGGTTCTGAATGGGCACCCAGCAGCATGAGAGGGCTCAGTGTTCGGGCTACTGCCTCTGACAGCACCAGCTCCCCACAAAGAGAGGTTGGGACGGGGAGAGAGGGACCCAGTCTGCGTTTTGACATCCTCCCAGCTGGCCTGGTCATTGATGAGCCTCAATCCCCTTGGGAGACAGAGATGGCACGACTCATGAATGAGGCCTTTCTTCTGCCACCCCAACCCGCCCCAACACCTCGGCCCGCTCGCCCAACCTCACCATCGCATCCCTCCTTAGCCGCCCCTCCGCAAGCAAAACCTCCTTAAACTAGGCCGCCGAGGCCAGGCTGTAGCGCTCCCCTCCCCGCTGCCTGTCCGCCCTCTGCTGAACTTTGCTTGGCTGGCCCGACAGCCCACACACACACACCCACACACACACACACACACACACACACACACACACACACACACACACACACACACACACACACACACACAGCTGACATCACAGGCTGTGTGCATGTCAGGATGTATCCATCAGGCTGACCTTCCCTTCGCATGGCTCCAGAAGGGAGACGGATGGATCCCCAGAACCCAGCAACATTTAAAAAGACACAAATGCACAACACGGTTATTCCAGTCTCTTGATACTGGTTTGATCTTTCTCTTTTCCATATTTAAAACCTCCATCACAAACATGATTTATTCAAGAGGCTTGGAGTTGGGGCTTCGGGAAAAAAGCAAGGCTCTTCAGGGTAAATAACAAGCTCAGTTATGACAAACTGTAAAAATGGTTCAGGAAGGAGCATTTTTCTGTGATCAGGAGAAAAGACCTTTCCATTAACGTTTCTCCACGTCTCTTTGCCTGTTCCCTCCCTACCATCCCACGCCTCGCCCTGGCTTAATGTAAAAGGCTCCTGGAGGTGCCGTGAATGGCTCCGTCCCTCCCTTTGAGTTTCCATCTACATATTCATGCCCCAAAATGTTCCTCCACCGCTTCTTTGAAGAAGCACCATAGAGAAACACTCCCAGATATAATGCATGGTGTTGGCCGACTGTGAAATCAATATGCAGAGCCGCGTCCCCTGCTGTGCACCTGTGGCCCATCAGAAGTCAGCCCAACCCTACACATGTACTCACAAACATACATCACACCTCCACTGATGCACCTGAACCTATCACTTTGGAAATGGCTATACAGAACTCAGGCCATGCATATGACGATGGGATTGTGTATAATGAATGTGTATGCAGCAGCAATGGAGTGCAGGCTGCATTTAAATTTAGAGCTAGTGTTCCAGGTGGCTGAGAGGTGGAGAAAGGAGAGATATGTGGACATGGAAAAAGTTTTTACAGAGTCCTTGAGAAATGTCTCACTCCCCAAGCAGCGGCAACATTCCTGGTACTCAAGGTCTTGGAAAAAAAAAAGACCTCTCTTTCTCTCTTTTACTCTCTCCCTCTCTCTCTCTCTCTCTCTCTCAGTCTCGTTGTCAGAAGAAGGGACAGAGAAAGCGCTGACAAGGCTGCCACTGTTTCGCCTGTTAAAGTATTAGCATTCCATGTGAGTCTGGCAATACATTACAACACAGAACTGGAGAGGAGGGAGGAATTTTTCTTTGATAAAAATATGGAGAGATCAACTTCAAAAGATGTAGAGACCCAAAGCACGAATAATTACGTGTATGGAAACATTTAAGCTCCTCAAACTCTATGGAAATTCAAATACATCAAAGCATGCTAATGTGAAATATAGCAGCGACCTGTGCTGATTCAACACAACCTGGAGTCCAGTTCAGCTCTGCACCCACTGGGAGTAAATTGCAACAGAGAGCTAACAAAGATAGCATTTGCACACTCAAAGGTCCTTTCTGTCTCCCTCGGTCTCTCCATCTCACATTTTACACCTCCCTCCTCTTTGAGGCCTTTTTAGATAATGAAATATTCAGCGGGCAGAGAGCCACCCGTCACTGAGGCACACATGGAGCCGTGTTGTCGCTGTATGCCGCCATCAGTATTAGCATGCCACATTCTCTCGCATAGCAAGACTCTTTGCCATTGAACAAAGACTGATTTTATTTTGAACAGCAGCATTTGAAGACATTAAATTTCTATGTTAACCTGCAATGGATTTGCTTCTATCGAGTTTCCACATCTTGGAGAGGAGGTTTTTTGCAGTTTCAACTGCAAAGCCCATTTGTTCGCTTAGACGTCTCTATACTGTTCCATCATTGCCTGTTGGTAATTGCCTCTTTCCCCTGGTTATTATTCTCCAGCATGCAGCTGATCCTATCAGTAATACATCTCATTTCCCCCTTCAACCTGCTGACGGCTCCTGGCACAGCAGTGCCTCCACAGTATACCCCCACCCCTGATTTCTCGGTGCAGGGGTCAAAGGGACAAACCTCCATCTACAAGGTAGAGGGATGAGAAGACAGAAGATGAGGAACAGTGAGATGGAGACGGTGAGGTGGGGATGGGTTGTAACAATAGAAGATAGATGCTTTCTTCATCAACAACCACCTAAAACACACTCACACACACACCCGCATATACACACACACTCTGTCCTTCCGCCTCTCTTGTCAAAGGGAAGAGTGCCGAGAAGGATTTGCCATTAGTAAATGATGGGTATTTGTCATATAGTGATGCTGTCACATCAGACAGCCAACGGCGAAGATTTAGGGGATGCCAGGAGGGATCTTCATGTCTCCCTGACCCTATTAGGACAGAGGACTGACAGTCAGACATTATAAGGCCAACCTAGAAGCCTCTGGACAAGGACCTCAATCTGAGGCAACCATGAGTAGCTCACCTCTGACAAACTCACGAGTCTGAAAATTACACTCTGAAATAATAGCAATTAGAATGATGTTGTTCTGCAGCACTGTACTCTTATTTTATCTCTTATCTAATATGTAGTTAAGCTAAACTATTTCAGGTGTTCCAGTCACTTCCATGGCCACAGGTGTATGAAATCAAGCAAACTGATTCTGCAAACATTTTTTTCTGTCTGCTGATTGAACAGCAAAAGGACGCCCAACAAGAACAGTTCAAAGAGAGCTTCATGGCCAAACAGCTGCATCCACACCTTTAATCACAAGATGCAACACGAAGCGCCAGACGCTGAGGTAGAAAGCACACAACCACTGGTTTCTGAGGAGGTTTCTGGCAACTTGATCCACAGGTTTGAATTTGGTGGTTGCCAGGGGAATGCACTTTGCCAGGTTTGAGGTTTAAAGAGGGAGTTTTATGGCGTGGGATTGTAGACCTTCATTTTTAAAATGCCAGCTGTATTTTAAAGCCGATGTATTAGCATTGGGATGCCATAGTTCAGGTGTGTTTAAACGTGAGTACTTCAAAGCCACTCAGTCAGGGTGAAAGGAATCTGCTTGATGAATGCTTAAGCCCAAACTGATCACCACAGCAAATCTGAGTGCACAAGAGAATCAATAAGCTAAGTTACTGTAAGCAGTTGCTCCACTCTATTTGATTCTGGTATGCAAGCAGGAGAGAGCAGGTTTGCAAAAACTGTGAAATATGCTGTTTTCATGTCATATTTGGTGGTGAAACCTTTGGTTTAAAGATGGAATTCGCTTCAATTTAGTTATAGTAAAAACAAATGTCACCTCTAGATGTTTGTAATTACTGGCCTAACCAAACACACACTAAAGTATTTTCTTGACAGTCTCTTTCTGCATCATTTTTAACCTGTCTCTTTGTGTGCATCTTGTGCTATCTAGCATTATTATTACTAACCTATGTAATTTACACCCAGCAGTTGCTTTCCAACACATCAATACAGAGCCTGAGTGATGGAGGGGGAAGCAGCGGTTTGGTCAAAATGGTTGACTGCTGGAGCCACCCATACTGGATATGTGATAAAACAACAGACGACACGCACCTACAACCAGGCTGAAACAACACTCAGATTCAATGAGAAAGGCTGATGGGGCCAAAAGAGAAGTAGACATTTGCAAGGCTAAATATTTCCTCCTCCACCTCATCCCTAGCATGACGTGGAGACTTACAGTACGTGGTATTTCCCTACCTTCACCCATCCCCCAATACACCCGCCCTGTCTTTATCACTCGGATTTGACTACCATCTTCCTTCCTCCCACCAGGTCAGGCAGCATTACCATCTCCTGCCTAATCAGATTCTGCTGTGCGCGACAGGAATTCTCAGCGCCCAAGGCGTCCCTGCTTCATGACAAGCTAACAGGCTGCAGAGAGCTCCAACTAAACCTCACATGGGTACTTTGGAATAGCGCGGCTCCACGTCTCCTCGACCTGAAAACTGAGGAAGACCTCCTGGTAAGATTCCCGGGGTTTGGACCTTCGATCTGCCAGCTTTTCTGCTTTTCTCTGTTTCTGTCAGTGCTTGCAGAAAACTACTCCCTCTGAGTTCTGGTTAGTTGGAGAGTTGGTGGGATCGACTAACAGGTTCTGACCCAGATTGTCACCCAAATGTGGTCAAGAATTTGTAACAACTGACCCCTTAGTGGTTTTAACAAAAGGAACATACATGCATACGCAATGCGTTTCTTGGGTTTCCAGAGTAATGGTAAGATTCCAGGTCAACTCACAGAAGGAATTAATGAAAATTTTGAAGATATTGTTTGTCGTTTGTATTTTTCTAAGGAAAAAAAGTGGAAGGAAAGTCATTAAAATTGGAAACCAAATTTGGTATAAAAACAATCTGAGATTTTACTTTTAAGCCATATAGCCTAACACTACCCTAGATGGAAAACTTTTTAAACTAATTTGAATAATAAACTGAACTTAATGCATTGTTAAATAGAATAACTGGAATGTATGTATAAATGGACTGAATTGACTTTTGTTTATAAAATGCCTTGGGATATTTGTTGCAAATTGCTGCTATATAAATAAAATCCACTGAATTGAGCTGTCAGACAGTAAATGAGACAACAGTTTTGTTTTTCCTACTTTCATATTAAAGCAGAGATCATTGGAACTAATTGAGAATGATAAAACAAAAATAACTCCGGTAACTCAGGTGTAATCACTGTGTTGGTGAGGAAAAGCAGTGCGTTCTCTCATCTTCCTGAGCAGACATTAATAAGAGCCATCGCAAAAAACAATAAGTCGTGATGACAGGTAATTAATTTGGCTAGGAAACTGTGCCCAGTTATTTGTAAGTATAGTCACACTTAATCACCTTAAAATGACAACATATACCTCTTCTCGCTGTCATACCAACGGAGTTAATTTTCTCCCATCCCTCCACAGTCTGGGATAGACATAGAGTCATGCAACACATCATATGCAATAAATTGTTGTTTTTTTTCCCCAAGGAAAGCAATTATTGTACAGCAACAATCAATACCACGTTGCTGTTTCGTGTAGCAGTGCTTGAGGATTCAGTTATTGTGGACAGAATGACATTATTGCTGTTGCCATGGCCTCAGTGGAGGAGACACCAAGCAAAACTGATTTCATCTACGCAGTGATTTGAAGAAAACTCAAAATTCAATACTGAATATGGCATTGTTACGTCCAAAAGAAGAAACAAGCATGGACTGTCTTAATGGGAGTTTACAGCTGATCCCAAACAGACGGGCATTTTGTGTTTCTGTCAAACGGTTTCGACTTTAAAGTTAATTCCTCTTTAGAGAAACAATCAAGAGTCAGCACACAGATTCGGTTATGACATCTGGAAATCAGTGAACCTTTGCTGACCCAAAACAACACAACGACCCGTCTCTCATTTACCAAAACTATCTTAATGTTTCCTGAGGCTTTTGGGGAAAAAATAGGCCTGAAACGATTAATCCGATTAATCGTTATGAATCGATTATCAAAATAATCATCAACTAATGTAGTAATTATTTAATTGTTACTGGAGACTCAAAAAGGTAATTTGCTGAAAAACATAATACTTAATAGTAATTAAGCCAAAACTGTACATATATATATATGTGTGTGTGTGTGTGTGTGTGTGTGTGTGTGCGTGTGTGTGTGTGTGTGTGTGTGTGTGTGTGTGTGTGTGTGTGTGTGTGTGTGTGTGTGTGTGTACATTTTGCTTTTAAGAAACCTTTGCATGTAAATATGTTTTAACCAAAACTCCTCGAGTGGCAGTTTTAGCTTTACTCAATTCAAATTCACTAAAGAAATGATGTGTTATTGCATTTTAGGCATTATAATGTTTACTTTCTTATTTAAAAAAGGAATTAAATTATAGTTTGTTTGCATCCTTTAATGTATTTCAAATATTGTATGAAACAGGTTTAAATGGTTAAATGAAATATCTGTAGAATGTGGCCAGTTTTGATCTGATTAATCATCAGATCAATTACTGATATTATCATTAGCTGCAGGCTAAGAAAAAAGCAGAACCTTTTGTACGATTTTGTTGCAGTGCATCTGCTACAAGCCCGACAACATTTCAGAAAAACACCACCATCCAACACGGTGGTGGTAGTGTGATGGTCAGGGCTGGATCTGTGATTCTTTGTTAATAATCTTTCTATGTGGTTTAATATGAACAATCATGTAAAAATTCCTCCACAGAAATAATAAAACAGAAACTCCTCACCAGTTATTGCCAATGCTCGTTGGGCCGGTGGGGGACACAAGTTATTGGGTTTAGGAGGAAATTAGTTTTTCACTTTTCCCCTGAATAAATGGCACTATCTTCTGTTTGCTCTGGCTGCATTTTGTCTGATATTAAGATGCGTTTTAAGTGTGACAAAAAAGAAATCTGCAAGGAGGCAAATAGTTTTTCACAGCACCTAATTTTAGAAACAGCAGGAATAATTGTTGCTTAGATGAAACCAGTTAAATTACTAAATTTTGGTGCCAGCACCGTGAGAATGTAATCCCAAACGAAGCCTAAGGAAAACAAACATGCTTTCATCTGGGATTGTATGGAATAAAGACACCTTCACATGCCCCCCTGACAGCTCCATAACTCATAATTGCCTTCTTTAACCAGGTGTTTTCCCTCCTTAGCTCATTCTGCCCAGCGGGAGAACCGTCCTCCTGGTGAACACACAACAAAGGCATTCTGGCACCCAACATTTCCTTTTGTTGTGGCATCGGAGTCAGCGGCGCGGCAACAAACTGCAGGATGATTCTCATTTTTCTTGACAGGTTTACAATTATTTCAGAGGAGAAATTGCAACATACTAAAATTTCCTTTTCCTAAAACTGTTGTTTTCCTCTGATGTTTTCTTCTGGAAAATAACCAGAATGACACGGTGTGGAAAAAGACAGTGCTGACCTCCCAGACACCCCGGAGCAGCCAATCAGATCACTTCTCTCTCACTCATAGATGCGCTATAATTGGCTGGAGGGTGGGAGATATCACTAGTGGGGATTCTGGTGGCGGGAAAGAGGGAGGGAGCGAGAAGCTGGGAGGGGGGAACAAAGGAGCGCTGCTACGCCTCCTCTCTGCACTTTAACCGACCCTTCGCTGGAGACAATGAGGAAATTTCCAGAACAAAAGTGTGCAGTCGTCCTGAAGGAAGCAGATCTCAGCTGACCGGCGAACCGACCCGTCGCCGAAAAAGTCTGACCTGAGCCGTCAAACAGGAAGAGCGGTCAGAAAGAACATCACGAATGTAAATATGAAACGCAGCCATTAGCTGCACAAATTGATCCACAAATTACCAGCAGTGAAGAAATTACTCAAGCACTGTACCTAAGTAAAAGTAGAAATAAACTCACAAAAATGTGCTCTAGTAAAAGAAAACATTCCACATCAACATTTTTACTTGAGTAAAAGTATTTGCTTTACCTAATGCAATGGTTAGTATATCACTAAATGTAGTTGCTTTATTTTCTTTAATGCATCAATGTTGCAGATAATGCTTGTTTTTATTGAGTTTACTCTCAGTGGAACAGTTTACACCTGGACTTGTGATTCTGTGCTTCAGCGAAATGATCATACCTTTAATTTACTAAACGCCAAAACCAGTGTGTGTTTTAACTGCAGTAAACATGTTAAAAGAAAAAGTTTTCTGTGAGAAAAAAGGGCATTAGACACACACAACGTTTTCACTAACATCTGAACTCCATTTTGTCATCAACTTCACAGTTAAAAACTGTATCTTGAACAATACTTTAATTTCCTGACACCATTTTAAAAACTTGTTCTCGCTTCTTGAACCATTTAACTTGAATAAATCATTGATTATTTTCAAGCTAAAAAATTTTAAAAAACATAATGTGACGTGAATGTACCGTATGATCCAAAACTTTATAGAAATGTAGTGGAGTAAAAGTCAAAAATACACACGACTGAATCTACTTAAGCAAAGTACAGATACATGGAAAATGTAATTAAGTACAGCAACAAAGTGCTACATCTCACCACTAAAAAGAATGTCTGTTTTCTTCCTATTAAAAAGACAAACGTGCACATCCCCTTTTCCCAGAAGCCACTGCTCACAGCTGGCCTCGCGATCTGCAGCTCCAAGCAGACGCATTCCACATGAAGGGCCCGAGGGGGCCGGCGAGCGCTGCAGCTGGGCACTAAGCTCGGCTGTTCTCTGCCTCCCTGCACACTTTTAAAGAGGACCTATTATGAAAAATTCACAATTTCATAATAGGGAGAAATCCAAGCTTCTGTTTGGGTTTCTACTGCTTATAAAAACAACCCAAGCACTTAAAAGGACCTATCGGATTGTATCGGCCGATACTAAACCTCAGATATCTGTATACGAAGTGAAACAATCCAGAAACCACTTGCTGTATTCTTACTGATTGTGCAGGATGCTCTCTTAATGCTTTTCAAAGAAGTACAATTGTAGATTTTTGAATGTGTTTGCAGTCATTTTCACATGCGAGTTAAACGTTGTGCTGGGGGAGCGTGGCCAGCAGCGGCTTATTTGGATTTAAAGTGAAGAGACCTGAAATCAGCTCAAAATCGGCAGAACTGACCAGACTAACAATGAAACAAAAAAAATCTACTGAACATGTTTTGTATCCTATCTTAACCTGTTCAAGGAAGCATAGCAGGTCATCTTGGCCATATCTACTCCATGTACTCCTCAAACCAGAACACTTCCTGCCTTCATTTCCATATCAGAAGCTCTTCGGGTCATCAGCTCAGGTGATGACCCTTCGACTTCAGACGGGGAAGTCGAGGGTCGCAGCAACCTTGGATCAGGATGAAAACAAGCAGCTTGACTGGTAATGAATTACCACTAGATATGCTATTACACCTTCGTACAGCAGAGAGCTGCATTCAGGTGTAATAGGACATGTTGGCAAACAGAGTGCAGATCTAATAAGGTCTGTGACTCTGAAGCCGTCTTGTTGCAAGCAAACAGCTACAGCAGTGGGTTTATGAAACCAGCTTCATGATGCAATAAATAAATGCATGAGCCAAGTTTGGAGGCCCTGCAGAAAGAACACCCTGGTGAGAATATGAGACGAGATCATCAGAACTTCATTTCAAAGGTCTGATAATTTCACGGATCAGATCCTCATAAACTATCAATCACAGGTGAGAAATACTTGACAGGTGGTTTTGTCGGGTCTCTGCCTTGACATTTCTATCATTCATTACAGAAATAAGGCAGATTTAAACACAGAGGAGCTCCCCGAGGTGAAGTTTAGCTCTAAGAAATGAAAACAGAGAATCTGTAATGACGTGTGGTCCTGCTCTCCTCACTGGGCCTCAACAAAGCAAATCAGTTATCTGGAAAAGCAGAACTCACACACCTCCCTGAGTTTAACTTTCATACATTTTTTTCTCATTATAACTGAAAACTCTACATTTTATTGGGGTTGATGTCAAAGATCAGCACAAATGGGAGAAGAAGAAGTTGGGGGAAGAGAAAGATAGTTTTAACATTTTTTTCAGGACTAAAAATCAAAAAATGTTTTATACATTCCCATTCAGTTGCTCTCAGTCAATACGTCGCAGTATTTCTGGAGCGATCGCAACTGAAAGACTCTTGACTCCATCAGTGTTGCATTTAGAGTCGAGCTGCATGTCAGAATAGCATAAATTTGCAATATTATTTGTCTAATATTACAATAAATTTGTCAATTGCCTTTAAACTGCAAACAAAAGGTTTATTTTAACTAGGAGAATATAAATTTATTCTATTCTTGTATTTTTTCTATTTTTATTTTATAGAATTTTTACTCTTTTTAATCTATTATGTTATCAATTGTTTTTATTTTAGTTAATTTTTATTGGTTCATTTCCTTTTTCAGTTTTATTAATTCAGTTTAGTTTTTGTATTTATTTTATTTTACTTATTAAAATAGATAGTAGAACAAAGATTTTTGTTTTATCTATTTTATTTTGCATTGTTTATTTTCTTCTTATTTTCTTATTCAATTTTGTTCATTTTTATTACTCATGTTCTTTTTTATATTTTTGATTCATCTTAGTTTAATTTTTACTGTTTATTTTATTTTTTGTTGTTGTTTTATTTCTATTTTAATAAACTTTTTCGTATTTCTAAATTTTACTGATGCTTTAGATTTGACATACTGTGAGGCTCAAAGGAAGATTTTGACAAGTTTTCTTTAAAAAGTCAAAAACGCTCGAAGCCACTCAGATTGGATGGAGATTATCTCAGCACAGCTCAATCCGCTGACGCTGACCGACCTGCTGATGAACTCATCCCCACAGCATGATGCTGCCACCACCATTTCCCACCGCTGGGATTCTGTATTCAAGGTCATCTGCACACAAAACCGTAAAGGTTCGTTTTCTGTCATCTCTCAATGATCAGATGACAGATTAATTTGAGCCCTGGGAGATTTTCAAAGTTTGGTCTGTTGTTTATTAGCTTATTTGGTGACTTCTGAAGGAAACTGCACTGCCACACTTTTCACATTATTTCTAAAATCCTGATAAATTAGATTGAAGTTTAAGTTAAAAATGTGGAATGAAAACGTCAGCACAGCACAGCGTAAATGTTTCCACATCTACTAATGTCTGTATCTGTGTGTGTGTGTGTGTGTGTGTGTGTGTGGGTGAATCCGAGGGTACACTTCCATTCTCTGAAGTGTGTGTGTGTGTGTGTGTGTGTGTAAATACTAAAGGCCAGGCTGTGTTTCATAATTTCAGTAAATGCCACGCAGTATATCAGCCTAACTGCGTATGTCCGTGCCTGTTTCCATTTCCGTAACAGAGAATGCCCTTCTCCCATCAGCGAGCCCAAATAACACACGCTTGTCTGCACAAATGGGCCCACATGCACACACACGCACATGCACGCACACACACACACGGCATGTCTGATGAGCTGACACAGAAAACTTGATTTTTTAAGCAAAAGGAGGAGAAATTTCAGCAGTGGACACACTCCTCCAGCTTAAAGTGCATCGCTCTCCTCAAGCAGATCTGTTTATTTCAGACCAGTGACACAAAAGCCACAGCGGCGCGCAGGCAGGCTTATCTCCGTGCATCCCTTGAAACACGGCGCAGCCCCCAAAGAGCTCCCCAGTACTCCACATGCCACTTTCAATTAGTTCCACAAAGAGAGCCTTCTGCTAGCAAAAGGAAGATGGGAGCTCATTACTGAATTCCTCTCTGCTCTGGGCTTTGAAATATAGATCAGGAGGCTATGTTTGACTTCTCGGGTCTTGGATGTGCCAATCGGCGACCAAGCCACACCAGTCTGGAGCAGATGAGCACCGAGCGCCGTCTCATGGATTAACCGCTCCTCAGGTTTAACGGTCCCTGCAGCTTACCCTCAATCTCACCATCACCATCGTCTTCCTCTGTTTTTGTCTCCATTTTTCTCACTCTATTTTTAAATAGCCCAGCCCAAAGCCATTAAACACAGGAATGGGAAAATACTGATTCTAATAATCTGATGAGAGCATTAGAGAGAGATATGGAGAAGGTATCATGTCACACAGAGGAGCATTAAAGGGGGTTGGGGGGCAGGAGCAACAGCGGATAAGGCAATGCAAATTCATTCAGGTACTCTAATGAAAATAAAGCTTAGCAAAGCAGCAAAGGAGGAGGCTTTTTATGGAAATGAACAGCTGTTCAGTAGTTCATTAAGGTTAGTTTAGCACATTCAAATTCACTGATTAAAATATGCTTGAAATATTCTCCAAAATGTGATAAAGGTGAGACAGGAATCAGCAGCATGTCTCAGCACAGCAGCTCAGCTTAAACAGGAAGAATCCACAGAGGTTTGGGAAAAGTATTCACACCCCATCAGGCTTCTTCACAATACAACCATAAACTGGTTTTATAGCAAATATTCACAGGTTTGGTGCTGATTTCATGTTTACTTTGACTGGTTCTTATGATTTATTTATTCTAAGGACTTTAACATAAAGAATAATAAAATCATGAATGAAAAGGAGCAAAAATAAGAATAAACTTATAATATCTGACCCCTATTCACATAAAAAAAAACTCAGCAGGCCATTACAGACATATGTCAAACACACACACACACACACACACACACACACACACACACACACACACACACACCAGCTTATTCAATGTCACATTGTTTCATCATCATGATTTTCAAATTTCTCTGAAATTCAAGAGCTTTAGTTTGTTTTATCTCACTGTCAAGATTGTTCCATAAACTGACACCTTTAACTGAAACCCATCTTTCCATTGTCGCTGTCCTGAATCTAATTGTCTTTTGAAATTTTGCTCTGAATGTTTTGTTCTTTCAGCTTTTGGCCTTTTTTGAGTCAGTATAGTTCAGTTAGCCATTAAATGATTACTAAATTAGTTGACCACTAAACCTGTCATGATAAATTTTTTTGGAAAACAAATTGTTCTATTAGTTATTGCAACAAACAATAATGTTGTTGTTTTGAGACCATTTTCAAATGATATAACACAAAAACACATAATCTTTAAAACAAACATTTAACACTGGAAGTGGAAGACATTTTCAATATCCAAAATAAACAAAACAACAAAACCAACAAATAAAATGAATTATGAATCTCTGTAAGAAAAAATCTCCTTCGTAAAAAGAACTAGTTGAGACCAAAACACCAGACTGAAAACTTTTATCATCCAGTTTTTGGTAGAAAAGAGAAAAAAAATTAATCCTGCAAATGGAAATTATTGAGATCATTTTAATTTATCATGTGATTAATTGATTTATTGCTTATTGTAAAAGTCCTATAGAAAAACTTTTATTTTTACTTGCCTTCTTATATATTTATATTCAAAATGCACACATATGTGCTTCAAACAGAAAACCTAAACAGGACAGTATCTACGCTGCAGATATTAAGTTTATACCTTCATTTAGCAGCATCCATTAGCGCCGTCCTCAGTGGAACGACACCAGCTACGTAACAAACAGGCAGTTAATTAGGAGCTGCTGGATAGAGACTGACCATTAGAGATCAGCCACACGCTACACTTTCATTCAGCAATGGAAAAAAATCCTGTCTGGTTAGTCAATGTCTCCCCTGCCAGTCAGTCGCTGTCTGGAGGTACAGGCTGCGGTTCAAGTGTCAGCGAGGCCACTGATGGAAAGAGATGGCCGGCGCGGTGGGGGATGGCTGCATGTATGTTAGCGAGAAGAGAGGTTATAAGGTTTTGATAGCGCCTGATTCACTTTCTATGCAAATCACAACAATCGCAGGAAATGCCTGGGCCTTGGCTGCGGTTAATTGCCACAGCAATAACAAAGGAGAGCTTCCTTTGAGTGGAGAGGCAAATTAAACATTAGTTTAGAGTTTTCTTGGAGACCAAGGGATGCTGTAATTACCTAGAAACCAACACATCAGCACTTTGCACGCCACACGTCCCACTCCTGCGGCAAAACAAATGTAGCTCATATTCTGGGAGAGAGGTGTTTTGGGAAAGGGGGGAGGAGGGGAGCAATCAGAAAGGAGGCGGAGGCGGAGAAGGGGACAGAGAGGGATAAGAGCAGGAAAAAAGATGGAGATGGAGAGATGCAGGAGGATAATGAGGAGAGAATGATGGTGCAAATCACCTCTGTGCAGCAAATCAGGCATCACAATGGTCAGCCGTTATTAGCATACTGACCCCACCCTGCTGTGGCGTTTCTCCTCCCACATGGGTGAAGAAGACACAAACCAGCCTTACTTCCTGTGGAGCATTTCCCTAAATGTCACATTAGCCCTGAAATAAGAAACAGGAACAGTTGTTGGGTCCTGGGTGAGAATAAATATGCATTTCTTCTCAGTTCAAAATACTCAGTTTGATATATTTGTCAAAGTAAAAAAACCCTGAATTTCTAGTAAATAATGTAATTATTGTAACAAAATATTAGATTCAAAAATGTATACCTGCAAAATGACCTCAGTCAAATATGAACTCTCCATGTTCAAAAAGTGTCTGAGTCAGATGCATAACAAGAACAAAACTGTATGAGTGATTGGAAGAGTTTCAGTTGGTAAACATTGTTTGGTTTTCTTTATTTTATATTGTGTAACTGAAAACATTAGAATTGTTATAATTGTGAAATAACAGTAAATGATCAGCTCTATTTGATTTTCATTCACACCATTACATACTTTTTATGTTAATAAATATGGTAAAAATGGAACAAGTGACATTTAGAAAATAAAACGGATTTCATAGAGCTTTACAAATGGAGCATCTTGACATCCAGCTGTAAACCGACGGGTTTGATCTGAAAGCTATTCATTAATGTGTGTCGGAGCGTTAGAGCCTGATCCAGAAAAACAAATACAAAGAGCTAGGATATGCACCCATGGAAACTCTGGAAGATGTCCTTGGACCTTCGACCCCCTGAAGGGGAGCGAGTCCCTGGCCCAGTCAACACGGGCAACATTGGGCCTTGAGCATAGCGGTGTGTCCTGGATGGCTGGTTCTGGTCTATTCTATTGGTTTGATCTACATCTAAGGGCAGCGGCACGGCAGCCAGCCTGTAACCTAAATGTTCATTCGAAAGGCCCGTCTCTCCCTGCAGCTACACCCTGCCCTGTATTCCAATCTGAGTCCATCCATCTTTTTTCTTCCCAGTCCACTCGTTCTCTGTTTGTTGTCCTGTCTTTATCTCTTGTTTTTTTCCGGGCTGCAGATCTTGATCGCTCTAACCCCAAGAATCCCATGGACGCATGCGGTCGTTCGAACTGCCGATCATGCCCTGGAAATGTAATCAACCGGCACAGCTGGGTGTTTGTTTGTGCATGTATACCCAGATGTGCATATAGTGGCGGCCATGTAAACAATCAAAGGGAGTTTCATTCAGTGGCGATAAGAGCCAGCTCTGGTTGCTGTGAGCTCTTGTTGGGATTTATGCTCTGAAAGCAAAGCTTTTGTGTTGTATTAGTCACACAAGGCTGACCCCTGTCTCACACCAGGACATGCACACATATGCACATACACAAATCCCCTCACGTCAGCAGGCCAGACTCATAAAGCATTCACTCACTAATCGGCATGAAGTAATTTGGCCTGCTTCTAAACTTTTCTTTACCCCTATTACTCCTCCATGTTCATTTAATGGAGCCTATTTCCAGACATTTAATATCTCTCTTCCATACAAAGGTAAGCTACTCTAGAGAAAACGCAGCCGACCTCAACCACCTGTGAACAGAAAAAATCCACAAATACTGGAAACTCCCTACAAAAACACTTTCAACTGCCTATTTATATAGACCAAACACCAAATATACTCTAATATACATCAATACGCATTATGGAAATAATCTTAGCAGTAAACGGCAGTAGCAGTAATATTTCTGCTCACATGGAGACAGCCAATTAGTGCCAAGGAAAATAAAGTTATGTGACGCTCCTGATGCTCAGTTACAACGTTTTGCTGAAATCAGAATTTTTTTTTAATAATGCTGCTAATTAAATACAACCACAACCAAGCTGTATTGTTATAACCAATAGAAAAATTCAACTGCAGAAGCCACTATTTAAACCAAAGAGGGCAGTTTTAAGCTGAATATTGCATAATTTAAAAACATTAACACAAAAATGTCACAATTTGCACATAAACATAAAGCTAAAACTCTTAAGGACCAATTTAGACAAAAAGTTAATTTGAGGTTTAGTTACTCTTTAACAACTATGACGCTTGGAAGTGGCAGTATTATGGTTGTTTTTCAGCATACAGTACGAACAGACTTCCTATATTTAGGATGCATAAATCAAGACATTGAGATCTTTGTGACAAGAATCTGAAAAAACAACGGTGGATTATACACAATTATCTTAAACACATAGCCAAAGAAACTCAGTTAGTTTCAGTGGAAGGAAAAACAGTTGATTTAAATGTTGATTTGTTTTCCCAGCTGTATGTGAACAATTACCTTAATTTGCTGCCGACTCTTGAGAATATTACTTTTAAGCAAACTAAATCTACATTTATGAAATCTTTTTAAGCAATATAGAAAAGGACACCAGCTACTTTCAAAATCTGTGCATCATGCCAAGGATTAGAGACGTTATGACACAAGGGCAAACTAAACTGCAAGAGGGACAAAGCAATGCTTCTGAGACCAGCATCAGGGATGGATTGAATTACATCACAGAGCTGCAGTTATGTAAAGTATTAGATCACAGAAAAAGCTAAAATCCTGTTTTAGTTTAACCCAATGCTTCTGATTGTGCTCACGTCTGGTCAGCCAACTTTGCAGAGGTGCAGAATATGTTTTAACTTTTGCATCAGTCTCGATTTTTGCTAAATATTTGCTCTGAGAGGCACAAACACAGGGACCCACTGTTGAGCCGGCGCTGGAGGGGGTTTAAGATCCCCGCATCCTCATCTCGAGAAATAAAGAGTATCCCAAAGAGGCAGAGGTACGCGGGGAGGGGGCATCAAAGCTTGTGTGATCCAGAGGTTGTTATTCCAACCCACTGCGGGGCCTCCTGGTCCGTCTCAGGCAGCAGGGAAGAGGAGGAACACTGACCACGTCCCATCTCTGTACGCAACCGTGATTTAACCCAGCCTCCATCCACCACTGCCTACATCTGAAACTCTTTCACATTCATTAGCTTTCCACTTTGCATTCTAATAATTTCCATCTGACAGCGCTTGCATATTTTCGCAGGCAACATGAATAGTCATGAGCTGCACATGCCCTCACTAAAGGACTAATTTAGATCTCCACTGGTTGCTTTTCTTCCCAATAACTGCAGGAAGAGCTTTGCAATTCCTGCCTTCTTGTTGAACTTGTTCTAAACTCCAGCTTAAAAACATTTTTCTCATGATCCTTCCCTCAATCTCTCGTCTCCTGTGTAGTTTAGCACAAGAAACAAGGAGACAGCCTCTACTGGACCTTGTTTTCTTCCCTCAGTGGAAAGGCATCTCAACAGGCCGGCTATTGACCACGTCCACCAGGAGAGGGAGCGGGTCAACGTGACTAAAAGCAGGGGACCATTTTGGACCACTTAACTATAATCAGTAAATGCACCGCGGTAGCAATTAGCGCAGGGCCACCCTGAGAGTGTTCGTTTTGCTCACAGCTCTGCCTGCGTTTCATTCTGCTGCACAACAGCCTTGTAATGCAAATAGCTCCCTTCACATGCAGCTTAACAACTGGGGACAGGAGACATGCACAACTTGTTTCAACAAACTGTTTCTCCCAGATATTTAAACGCTCGACTCAGAAATAATTTTATAGTTGTTCAGAAATAAACCTTTTAATTCTGGATCATCAGTAGGAGCAGCTATAGATAAAAAGATGCTTTTCCAGTTGGCTATATGTGTAATGCCTCATAAAGGTGCCCAACTTTCCTACATTTTGTCACATTACGAATGTTAATGTACTTAAAATGGGTTTTACGTGATGGAACGACACGACACAGTGGACCTTTGTAAAGCGTAAGTGGTTTAACTCATGAATAAAAGTCTGAAATGCCCTTGTATTGAGGCCTCATGTACTGTTGTACTCAAAAACATTTCCTGCGGTGTTGCAGCAGCAACTAAAAACTTAGTTGGTTGTGCTAAGCCTAAAGCACCAATCATAAACAGCATGACATTTAGCAGAAGCTAATGCTAAAGCACTAATTTCCACCATGTTGACACCACCATGTGTAAATGACACATAATGAGTGAAAACATAGTATATCACCGCTTCAGGAAGTGACTCTTTGGATGAGACGTTTCACTCATGGCTTCGGTTTTATAGCTGTTAAGCTTTGCTAACTCTGTTGCTAATTTTGCCCGCCTGACCACAGTAGTGCTCTAGTCAGAAAACACACAGAGCATCAGAAGATTTTAAAATTGTAATGCAATGCATTCTGGGTACAGAATAAATGCATGTCTTTGTTTAATTAACACCCTGTAAGTGAACATTCCTTTATTTGTTGCATACTTTCCATTTTATTGTTAAAGTTTCTCAAAAAAACAAGAGAACATGAGGAGATGAAACAGAAATGACGCTTAAAAAGTCTTCACCCACTTTGAAAAAAGAGCAGGAATAGAAACTTTCAACTAGTTGATGAACTCTTAACAGTCAACAACCAAAACTTCAACACAGATTCAACTGAAAGTTTACAAAACAGCCAAGTAAGTTATCGCTTTAACATTTAACTGGACTAATTAGTTTAGCTGAGGCTAAATGTTAAAGCACTAAATGAAAAATTGGATTTAATTCAAACAACTGCTTTCAGAAATCAAACTAAAAGCTGCAGGTTTTGGGGGAAATAGCAACCATGAGGGAAAAAAATAACCTAAACATGAACACATGCAACACTTTTGTGTTGGTCTATCACATAAAATCCCAACCAAATTTATTGCAATTGGTGACTGTAAGGTGTTTTGCCAGACACTGTAATTTGAATTCAAAGCCATCATTGTTTTTCAAAAGCAAGAACTTTAAAAAGATTCAGAAAGAAATGATAACAAGTAAATTTCAGGCTCAAAATAAACATCAGCTGGAAGAGAAATGCGACAAGTCGCTGGTGTCCTCTCCCATCTACTGATACACTCCTCAAACTATTTCTGATTCACTGCACTTAGCCACGTACTCTCCAGCATTTCCCCTGCTCCTGTGAAGAAAAGGCAAACACAACAGACAGAGGGACACACAAACAAACCGACGGCCTTTTTAAGTGATGCTGGCATTTCTGCCGAACAGGTGCTGCAGCAGCTATGATTGATTTAAGCAGCAGTGTGTGTTTGCAATTCAAAGAGAGGAGCAGAGCACAAAGAGGCGCACACACAAGCTCAAGGAGTCGGTTGAACTCTCTCCTCCCGCAGCAACGGTTGTTTCTGACTTATTTAAGAGCAGCAGAGCTAACTCAGTCAGCAGCACGCGTGTTTGTGCGGTTGTGGCTGCAGATATCTCCGAGTCGCACACACCTGTTTGCAAACACAAAGCAGGGAACAGTAGAGTTTGACCCCATTTTCCACTCTAACCACCTGCTTATCCTCTAAAAGCAGGGAAGACAGACACACATTTGCCATTAAGCATGAAACCATTTTTGATGTGTTTATGTTTTCAACAAAAAGAGCTTAAAATATGTCTCTTTTTATCTTTGAAATTAAATGCATCTCGCAGCCTGAGGGCCTGCTGAGTGTTCGCATAGCATCGCCTCAAACATGCAGGGATATGGAGCCGTGGCGTATATACTGATGCTCTTTATGCTCACAGCCAGCTGTGACGGATGACGCTTTGAGATAGACTTTGGTTTGTAGATGTGATGATTGAAATGCCAGTCAGAGCTGCCTGCAGGACGGGGGGAAGGAGAGAGGGACACCTCAGATTGGTGGAGCATAAAGACAAACGGAGGGTTGTTAAAAAAAATATGAGAAAAGGGGGACAAAGGCTAGAGGTCACTAATGTAAGATCCCTGCTGTTGTCTCAGCTGCTCTTTTCTGCGAGCGGAGCAGAAAGACGGACAATCTGCTCAAACCTAAAGCTCTCTTTGCTTTAAAACGCTCTGATTTTGGGGGAAAAGTCACACCTGAAAACCTCATCTTTGATTGTCATGTGGAGCAGTCGCCATGGTGATGAGTCATGAGAGAAATGGTTTGGGACTCTGTAACACCGAGGTAGGAATGGTCCGATATTGGCTTTTATCACAATATTTTGTGGTACTACTCTGATAAAGATAAAAGTGACGATAACAACAATTTATGATTTTACTGTATGGCACAGAAATTATAGCACCACAAAAACACATAATGCTGCTTTTATTCCCTCTGAACTTTTTCAGTTTTTTCCGAGCTACAAAATTGAAATTCATTGGCAGCTTTTGGAGATTTTATTAGACAGATAAACTCAATGTTGAAAGACTTTGTCGAAAACAATACATTGTTTTTATATTTTCACAAATAAATATATGAAAATGTGCGATTCAGTTATTTTCAGACACTTTAACTTTGATATCAATAAAAAAGTATTGATGCAACAAAATTTGATATTGATAGATGATTAGATGGATGATCAGATAAATAGATGGATATCTTTCCATGTGTTTCCAGATGCAAGACTTTTCCATTCTACGTATTTAACTCCTTTAATCCCATCATGGAAAGTCGGACGACGCTCCGCCTGAAGTCCGCCGGCAGCGGGATCCTAACTTCCTGTTCGCCGCAGCACACAGTACCCAGCTGCTAACAGGCTGCACATGAAAGACAACTTAGGTTTCTTTGTGTAACCAGGAGCTCCAGTTGGACCACAGCTCCCAGTGGAACAAAGACACGGAGGGCCGTGGGGGGGAAAGGTGAAAGAGAGAGGTGGTGGGGGGGCGACAGGGTGTCCGGCCCACCTGGGCAAACAATGGCAGAGAGATGAGAACGTGGCTCAAGGGCCCTCCCTGTCCCCAAAGTGCACAGCTGTTGGTGGGGGCCGGAGCCAAGATCAAAACAGCCCCCGCCTGGTTCAGGTGTTGGACCTGCTCGGACCGTTTTGGAACAAGAGCCTTGGTTTCCATGACGACCGCGGCTCAGAGAGGCTTCTTTTTTAAGCGCTCGAGAAGTGATGCGTGTTAATGTGTCGCATTAATGAAAACAAAACAGACAGAAACTTGTTTTGCTCTAATAAGGCAAGGACATTTTATGTAAATGCAAACAGGCAGCAGCTACTTTGTGTGCTTTACTTCACCTGTTTCAAAATATTTATTAATTTTCTGTTGTTTTTACAAGATTTAATGAGATTTAATTTGTTGGATTTTTAAGCTTCAGCCTTGAATCGTTGCTAAAATCCAACCAACTTAAATAAATTCTACCATTTTTAACAAATATGATGCTACAAACTAGTTGATGGCAACTTAAAAGTGTGTAATTTCTCCTTAATACTCCAAAGCTTAAAAACCATAAAAACAATCCATCTCCTCAGATGTTGCTGCAAACTGACTGTCAGCTGGCTTAAAAACAGATTCTTTAGTTTTTCCATATTACAAGAAAGAGACATTCTTCTTTTTGGAGTTGGCAAGCAATGAACAGGAAGTCCTTAAACCGGACTAATTAACTAATTAACTAATCAAGGTTAAGATACAAAGATATGCATCAGATAAGCCCCAACATCTAAGCTTATTGGAAACAAGCAGCATGAAGGCAAAGAAGAATGACCAGAAGGCCATAACAAGAGGAACTGACAAAAGACTGAGGAAACCTTGAGCGCTAGGAAGCTAGGAGGGTGATTACGGCCATGATCTCCAGGTGGGACTGGTTACAGATAGCCTACCACTTCCAATCAATTCTCATCTCCCTTCAGGGCTCTGTCTGGGATTTCTCCCTTTGAGATTGATTTCTCTGGCAGACTTTCAACCAATCAGCAAGCAGAAGGAAGAGTTGTGATTTTCTGCGCTCTTTTTAACTTCGGTCTGCCTATAAAAGGTTTCAGTTTGAGAATGGCAGCGGAAAGAAAGCCATTCAGTCTGTGTTGGCCATACTTCCAAAAATGTAACAATTAATGTCGAAACAAGAGAAAGGTACTCGTTTAAAACTTCAACAGAGTCCATGCCTCAATCGTTTCTCAACAGCTGAGGATCCAGACCCTGTGAACGAAGCAAAACGTAGAACAAGGGAAAAGTTTTAACCACACTGAGATGAAAAACAAGTAAAAAAAATAGTTTGTTACAAATGATCAAATTAAGTTTATCCAAATAAATATATCACGTTTATTATGTTGTCATGTTAAACACATTTTGAAAAAGTAAGCTTGACAAACTTAATTTTTTTCCAAGTATCAAATGAACTCTTTTCTTCACTTACAGAGTGAATTACAACTGAAGTAGTCCAATGAGAAGTACAGAAATACTAGAAAACCATGGCAACGCAGGATAAAAATGACTCAGAATACCAAACCTAAATGTGAACAAAAGAAGAAATAAACAGAAACAGGAATAGGAAGAAACAGGAAGTACATAAAACACAAATGGAAACAGACTATGAAACATTTGAAATACTTAAAGGACAGAAGACAAGTGAGTATGAAGAATCTTCAAACTACATGCTGACTGCCAGATGTGACTGCTGTAATTTGTGTCCAGTTAACTGTGGTCCGTTTTTACGTATTCCTACCAAACTCCAAGCATTAGTTTTGCAGTCTCAGCTCAGAGTGGGGCCCTGCTGGCATTTACCTCCATGTTGTAACACTATAATCATCTGTTTCCCTGTAATATGTTGCATAGCAGTTGATCCCACAACAGCATCACGCTGCTTAAGAAACATGGCGCAAGCGAGGACACATCCTTTCAGCCAATCAGCCTGTCACATTCTCACTTATACCAATCAATTTACACCTGTTTTCTTCTCCTGCCTTCATTTTCATTCCTTGTTTCAGTTTCAGTCTCTCTTTTTGCGTCTCTATTGCTCTTTTGGTGCCTTGCATCTCGAGCGCTCACCAACCAGCTGAAGTCTGCAGACAATCTGACGCGCCTTGCTCATAAAACACAAGGATTAGGCTTTAAAGCTCACTGGCTAACCACGCAGAGAAACTTTATTATTTTCCAGTGTTACTTTTAATGAAATGTGGCCATGTAGTAGCTTGAAAAATAACAAAGTAAACATTTTAAGTGCCAGTTTGTCTGTCTGAAGAGAAGGTTCTGCCAAGAGAAGGCTCTTCCCACATTCCTAATGCTAATCCGTTTAATATTTAACCAGGACCCAATACAGGAGTAATTATTTTTCCAAACAAATTACGCCTAAGGCTGAAACCACAAGCAATCTGATACGCCACAGCGATACATTCTCGTTCTGCCACAAGGTGCTATTAGTCATTTTAAATTATTTATCAAGCTTGGGTGAAATAGGATTTTCTTCAGACCTATTTCATGTCAAGCACTCAACTTCAAAAGAATACAAACAAGCCATCACGTTGCAAAAAGAAAAAAAAAAAGCAATTTTTATGAAAAGCTCCTCTGGCTCGTTTTCAGAATCCCTCGGAGATGTCCATATGCAAGTCGATAAAGGAGTGACGATGCAGACATAAATTATGTGGAAACGGCTTTTTTTCCAGACTTCAGAGCAAAAAGTTCACCAGCGCTCAGAAAACTGACTACATCATTCCCGACAAAAAATAAACTTTGATAAATTTTTCCATTTAAATGACTCACACAGCCTCAAAAATAAATTCATAATGTTTCCAGTTGGAAATATTGACCCTGGACAGGTCATCAGTCCATCACACTCATTAACTCTTATGTTTTTGGACAGTGGGAAGAAGCCAGAGCGAAACCAAGGAACTCCGACACGATAAATGATGTGAGAGGTTTAATGTCGGCTGATACCAGAGAAACAGCTGAAGTGACTTTAAGCATTTATTTTTTCAAACACAGACATAAATGTACCGAATTATAAATATACATGAAAACTCTGCACCAGTACAGCTCACTGGAAAACATGAACAGCTTCACAAGCTTGGCCAAACATATAAAACCACAACCTTAATCAGTGCAACTAGGAGTATGACAGCCAATCAAAAACAGGTAATAAAGAAAATGAAAGTGGCAAAAACAGTAAGTTGACTAATTCAGTCAAACATTTACAAATTAACTGCAACAAACCTTCTTTCAAATGGTTCAGAAGGTGAAATTAGGAATAATAAATATGATGTAAAATAAATAAAGAAGCACAACGTTGCACATTGTCACTGATACCAGATCTAGAATTGTTTTCACCATCGGGACCGAAGCAGATATTAACATCAGATTGGCGCATCTCCATGCAGAAAGACGTCAGACCTCTGCTGCTTTTTATTCAATAAAAGTAAACTGATATTGTTGCTTTATGACTAAATGAGTGGTGCTAGCAACAGCTTATTCAACTCATCCATCTGAAAAACTGAAACATTTTAATAGAGCAACAACTGTCACCATATACAGGAGCTATACGCTGCCAGCCACATTTATTGGCCCCTCTGATAAAGTTTGCATAAAATCCTTGCAATAAATTCTTCTCTCTTCTTCTTATGAGTAGCATAATCTCCAAAGAAAAAAAAAATCATAAAGTTTTTTTTTTTTATATAAAAATAAGAGGAATATAATCCTTTCCTAGTGATGTATTTTTAAAGGAACACAAGAGATGCAATCCCGGTTAGATGACAGTTTACCTGTAACACTACAGGACTTTAAAATGTTAAAAACAACTGGAACCGTGACAACTGGCTGGACGAGGAACCAAATACCATTGCCATGACAACCATTTGTTTGGGAGGGATGCTAGGAAAAACTGCGCCTTGGTCAGATCAGACTAAGTTTGAGTCTGAACAGCCGAAGTTTTGGGGTGTGAAGGATGAATCTGCAGAGCAGCAGAGAAACCCGCCGGCTTGTCTGCCACAGAATTAGCCAAACTATTTACCAGACATATTTGCACATTAGCAAATTCCTGCAACTGTGAAAACAAACTGTTTTGTTCTGTTGAAGACTTCATGGGAGCTTGCATGGGTCTGTGCACACCAGGCATCCTCTGTCACAGTGGCACAAGGTCCAAACACACACACAAATACACAGAGCCATGGTTTTGCAAACTGCAGCTCCCTGCTGGGCCTCAGCAGATCACACTCTCTCAGCTTCTCCCCCTGCCCTCTGTCTGACTGTTGTCAACAGTCTCAGTTTGTGACTGTCCACATAACGCTGCTCTCCCTGTAATTAAACTGCTTTGATTTTAATTTCCTGACCTGCAATAAATTAAGAAACTCAAGGTCCCAAAACGAATCTTTTTGCGTCGGGTCTTTATAGGCCTGGCGGCATATTTTCCATCTTGGTGTTAGCTTTTAAATATTCATGTGAGTTGGATGGAGGAGGTGATGGAGGGAAGGTGAGGCGGCGAGCGTTTGGGTGGGGGCTGCCCCCTCTCTGGAGCTCCCTGTGGAGGGATGGCAGGGCATGCAGGAATGATGGAGGTAGGCGATCAGCAGGCAGCCTCATGATTTATTTAGACCCAGGGGCACCTGTGCCAGTCAGCCGTCACCCCGCCAACCAGTTGTTGCTTGAATTCCACATAAATAAGCTTAACATGTTGCTCAATGGATAAAATTAATATACAGTCCAATGTAAAACTATTCACACCCTTTAAACTTTTTTTTTTTTTTTGTCACATTCCAAACATAAGCTCAAAGATTAAAGGTGAACTATTATCCTTGAACAGGTTAGGATATTTCTATGGGTAACACAAAACATGTTTATTAATTTTTTTTAACAAAATCATTCAGAGATAAGACATTTCAGTCTGCTCAGTTACTCCTATTTTGAGCTGTTTTAAGGTGTCTTGCCACTTTAAATCCAAATAAGTTGCTGCTTATGTGGACGTTAACATTCACACATGAAAATGACTGTAAAGACTATACAACTGTACATCTTTGAAAAGCAGAAGTGGAGCCCCCTGCACAACCAACAAAAATGCAGTAAGTGTTTTCTAGATGGTAAGTCAACAAAACTCTTTTTTTCCCCAGCTGCCATTGTACAGCGCATACAGGTAAAGCCAGCTGACCAAACGTGCTGGAGCTCAGCTTGGGTTGCTAGGTAACAGCGCAGTGCCCACTGAATATGACTTAACAATCGGAAGGTTTTTGAAACGACTCATTTTCCAGACACTAAAAAACATTAACTTTTGCTTGGGCTGTTTTTAGAAGCAGTGGAAACAAAACGTACAAACTGATAATTTTGTATAATAGCTCCCCTTTAACACAGGTAGATCAAAGCCAGTCGGAATAAGCAATAAATCAATTAATCGCATGATAAAATGATAATGATGTTGATGGTTTTCATTCTGATTATTCGTATGTTTTGAAGGGAAATTAATTGGTTGGAATTAGAGAGCCAAAGCTCATGTGAAGGAATCTGTTTACAGATCTGGCCTTTATGGAACATTGATAAGAAGAAGATCAGCTTAAAGTTTGCTAATAATTAATGTAGGGATGAAAGAAGGTGTTTTGGTCAGGTGAGGTTTTCAGACGGGACAGGAAGTCTGGGCAGACTTGATTCGTTTGGAGGGTTTTTTGTGAAAAATTTTGAAAATCAAGAATAATTTTCCTGCGCTGCTTTGCTACAGTTCAAGAGTTTTGAATACTTCAGCTACAAATCACACGTCCTACTAATGATTTTCTGACTTAAATTGAAACAAGAGCTGCATTTCAATGACCTACCAAGCAGCATTATGTAGGAACTCCAGTCAGATAAGTCACTACTGTCTTCTGCCATCATTTCCTAAACACACCACCAAAAGCTTAGGTGAGAAAAAAAATCCAGTTTCAACTAAGCCGATCAATAGAGAGCGAAGAGATAGCAGCCTTAGTGAGTCTGAGTGGGCAGCGTGCTGCGTTTTATCGAGGCGGCTTCATTTCCCCCAGCCTCATATCCTGCCTAATGTATGGAAATTGAACTGGGACGGAGAACAAAGAGCAGCAGCAACCAGAATAAAACAGTGCGTTGAACCTCTTGTCTGAGCGCTAGCAGTGCGCACACCTGTGCAGCCTGTCAGAGTGCAGCGATGGGTCTATCTGTCTCCTGCATGGCAAAGTTCACATCCATCTTAAATAATTCAATCATTTTCATTCAGAACAAATGTGCGCAGCAGAGTTATATATGTCCTGATGCATATGCTTGACTAGCGGTAGTTAATTAGCTTTGCTGCTACATGCCTGCTGCTTGCTGACTGCTCTGTGGAGACACATGGAAGAGCTGCCCAGAGGCAAATCATAAATGAGAAGCAGGTTATTAGGATTCTGTCATGCATACTAAGGTATTATAACTGCCATAAAGATTGTAACAGTGAATACACAGAGAGGTAATTGTCGTTTCAGGGGTCTGCCTCTTATTTGCTCCTTCCTGATAGCGATCTATGGCCTTAGCATCCACTGTAAGCAGCAGCCAGACAGCTCCGGACCTCAGAGGTTACAAGCTGAAAATTTATAAAAACTAATTATTAAACAAGGTGAAAGTCAGCAGAAAAACTAACAGCATTCCTGTCAGGCTGAAACTAATGAAAGCTCATCTGTGCTAGGAATTATCTGGCACTGCTTGGGGATGAAAGTGCCTTGTTCCAGGTAGTGGTAAGGAATGCAAAACAAACCCATCTGCACATCCACACCTCCAGCCCTCTCTCTGCTCTCATTCCCTCCGCCCTTTTTTTCTTCCCCACCGTTCAATCATGAGAATCTTCTAATAAACAACACCTGCGCTATTAGAGGCGCCGCTGCAGATAAGCCAACCTGTCTCTCAGTCCTTCTCGAAAAATCATTGCTCCTCTTTAGCAACCTGATCCTGCTGTTCTTCTACCTTTCTCCCCCTCCTTGGCACACACACACACACACACACACACACACACACACACACACACACACACACACACACACACACACACACACACACATACACGCACTTTAACGCACGCTTCATAGAACAGTAACTAATAGCAACCTGATTCGCTAAAACACCCCTTGATGTTTGACGGAGTCCAGGTAAATGTGCTGGAACGCCTGTCCTGTCTGTCTGGTTGGGTGATGCTAACAACAGATAGCGAGATATCTAGACAGGTGGAGCAGAGACTCATCTTACACTCACACAGCCCAAACAGACACCCTCCAGCTGGACAGGCATCTACATGCAGTATATTTAGTCTCCTGCTTTTACCACCATCATAAAAGTCATAAAGTCCAGAGTTTATGGACTTTTGTGGCTTTTCTTTGCCTCAGATGTCACCTTTTACTGATTATGAGAATAGATCGACCATTCACGATTATTTGTGACTCCAGGGATCTCATCCCTCTCTCTCAGAAGCTGCTGACTCGTTTTCATCACAACAACAACTTCTAAAGGAATAATATTTGAAACCATTAAACTATCTATATAAATTATGATTCATGCGCAATTAAGTTTATGATGTCTATAAAACAGGGTTCCTAAAAAGACTCTAGTTTTGACACTTCTCTTCGAGTTCTTGGGTACTTTTTAGCACATAGTCAGAATGATTATTAAATCTACAGCACCTGTCATCAGAACTTTAGACAGATTTCTTTTTAATTATGTACCCATTTATCTTATGAGCTTGAAGTATCACCAAGTTCAAGACTTTATAAATGCCACATCTGCTAAAAACTGTCTAGTTAGAATAAAATAGAAAACATTATCAATGCTATAGGATAAAGTAAGTTGTTATGGGCAAGTTCGTAATAAAAACTGAAAATAAGAGCTTTTTTTTACTAAGTTAGGTTTATGTTTAGGAACGCTAACCCAAACTGTTATAGTGCTGCTTATTTTATTTTTATTACCGTAGATTATCTGTCTGTCTGTCCGTCTATCGTGTTTAAAATCCCCTATAGCTAGTTAGATAGCTATAGCTATATTACAGAGCTATCTAATTTGTTAGCTAGCTATAGGGGATTTCAATTGTTTAAAAATTTCCAGATCTCTGCCAAAAAACAGAAAATGTATTATTTAATCCTTCAGCAGAACCAGGAACTTTTCCAGATTTCCCAGTCACAAAATGAACGGTCCTTCTCAGGTTTCCAGACCGAAATCCATTTGAAAACCTGTTGGCTGAGCTGAAGAGGAAAGTATCAGATAAGAACCAGGATGCTGAAAGATCTAGAAATACTGCATACAGGAATAGTCAAAGTCAAAATTAAATTTTTTTTTACACAATAACAGCAATAAATCTTCAGCAAATACAGTGTGTTATGTGTTTTTTTCCTTCAATACTCTCATCTGTCTGCACAATGCATGTCCGTGTCAGTGCCAGCTGCCGCCACAAGGCCTCCTCTCAGCTGGACGACCTCAGGAAACCTCACATAAACTTAAACAACATCTTGCTGCATTCCACAAATCGCATGGCCTTAGCCAGAAGAGATAAATAGGACAAAAATGTCCATCTGGGACAGGACAATAATTTCTTTATCTGGCACATGGTAAGCCTGAGCTGGAAGCTTACCTGTGACATAATTAGCCACAAGGAAGGAAGGAGAGGAGCCTCAGGAGAAGATAGAAGGGAGATTAAGGTTAGGTCATGTACTGATGTAATCAGCACATAAACAGAACAGAACATGTGGATGCTTTATGAAAACTGTGTTGAAAAGCAGAGGAATCAAGAGTCCAACAGGCAGAAACCGACGACCCTGAACAGAGCTGAACCCTAAACCGCTCTTTACCTTCAGCGCTACTTTTTTTATTTGCATGAGTCAACCTTGTGAAAAATCCATAACTCATTTGCAAGGCTGTAACAGGACATATAATGTCAACAGCAAACAATATCTGGGACATCCAAAAAGCAAAGAGCTACCGCCATTAATCTCCCCGGTCGGTTCACCTCATTAAACAAGAAAAGCAGTCATTGTTCATAACAAGATAAACAAAAAGTCATTCAACAGGAATCAATACAGAGCGGGGATGTGACTGTGGTGAATATGAAAGATAATAAGCACACCTGGGTGTAATCTCCACCCTGTTGGTGAACATAGCTGCTATCCTATCATCTGTGATCACTAAAGATGGAGGGTTGTTATCCTTTAAGCTTCTGAACTCGCTGTGAACTCTGCCCACTAACACACCCACAGTCCTCATCCACCACCAGTGCATTTCTCTGGAAGAAATCGTTCATTACGGAGCACTGAGACCCGACAACACCCACTCCCCGCCCTCCACCGGAGCATCAAACCCAGGGTCGCCAGGTCCCCCCGGTTGGGCTTCTGGTGGCTGATGGGTAAGTCTTTCTTTCCTGCCTTCTGTTGCCAAGAGGAAATGAAGGGATGATCTTTCCGGCCTCCTCCACTCGTCACTCCCACGGAAAACAAACAGGAATGTTTTATAACCTGCTTGTTGACTTAAAGCAACGACAGGCGACACCTGAAACAAGGAACGCAACTAACGATTATGTTCGTAATCAGTTGTTCTATAGATAATTCTGATTAATCTGATTTTTCATCTGACCACTTAAGCATTTTTATACCATTTTAGAAATACACTAAAAAGTAAATATGAATAAATAGTTCAATTCTTTTTGAAATAATAAAATAAATATCGTATTTCCTAAATGGTGATAACATTCTGAAGCAAATTTACAGGCAAAGGCAATTTTATCTTAACTGTGAAATGTATATGTATTTTGTAAGGTTTTTGTTTAATTACTGATATAAAGATGTTTTTTCAGCAGATGGCCTTTTTTGTGTCCGTATACTCCTATTAGCAAATAATCAATTACTAGTTGACAATTATTTCAATAATCAATTAATCTTGATTAATGCGATTAATCACTTCAATCCTGACCTGAACCTGCTGCTGTTTCATCTGGCAATTTTAAATAGTTTCAGCTTCAAAACCATTAAAATGTTCCCCACTGTGGTTTAAAAGAATACAGAGGAAGGAACAGGACTTAATGCTGTTGCTGCTCACTGACAATCAGCTGCCTGAAACAGGACTCTGAACTTTCCAGTTGCCAACTACAAATAAATAAAATAATGTGACAAACACACAGCAAAGGTCATGACTGCCACGGTGCCAACTGCTGTGCAAAGCAGAAAAAGGGACATTTTTCTTCACAATAAACCGGTTTATTTGTTCGATGCTGTAAAAAACATGGAGGATCACGGTTTATAAAAACAAAACGGGTCGTGTTGTTGCAAAACTGCAGTTTGAAAGTGATGCAACCGACGCCAGGTTGATTACACACAAACTGAACAGCTAAGCCTCTTATTTCTGTGCTAGTCCATTAAAAGAAGAACATCAGGAAGATTCTGCACCAAGCACATGTAAACTAACTAAAATTAGCAGATATTTACTTCTGGAGGTTTGCTTAAGTCTATGCATGAAAAGCTGGATAATAAATATGAAAACACCTATTATAACTATATTAATCAATAGTAGCAGAAGGAATAATTGGTGCCTTTCTGTTCAGATGATTGGACATATAATGGCATAAGAAGCTTAAAAAAACCTGGTATGTTTACCTTAAGGTTATATCATGAGAATCTCATTACAGTTTTGTTAAAAATGAATATTGTCATTAAATTTTAGGCTTACTTTGTTCTAGTAACATCCATTTCTTTCATCCTGTATAAAAATCCTTCCTCGTGTAAGCATCTGTGTTAGTTTATTAGGCTTGGATTAGATCATTGATTGAACTCCTTTGGGTTGTTCTTTGAACTTCTAAATCTATTTCAGCTAAATTAAATAATAGCTTATGTAAACACTCAGTTCATTTAAGTTCGTTTGGATTAGTTAATTGATTAAACTGCTTGTGGGAATTGTTTCAATCTGTGAGTCTGTTATCCTTGTGAAAATGGTCTGGTCATTAAAATCAAAGGCAACGACTGACTGAACTAAAGGAGGATTGCTTTGAGTTTTTAAAAGTATATTTGCTCAAATGACAATCTTAATTATAAGAGAAAATTTTGCATGTGAAAAAGTCCACGAAGTGGTGCAAGTACCACTGGTGGAACATGGGTTGCATTTAGTGGTATGAATTATTTTTTTCAAGATAAATTACAACAAATTGACTGTAACAAAAACAAAAACTAACAACTGAAGCCAACAACAGCAAATCCAGAGAACTACTTTATTTGCAAGGTAGTCATTATCAATCTTTCCTATTTCAAAAATGTACATTTATACTTTCTGGGTAAGAATGGAGTCATAACTAAACCACATCCTTCAAAAAATAATGAGGTGGAATTATTAAGGAGGTGATTTTTTTATTTATTTTTATTTTTTTATTGCTTTCACTGAATAAAAACAAACCAACTCCAGTTCCAAAGCAAATAAGTACAAGTCACATGCGGGGTACCTCAGGGTTCAACCCTGGGACTCCTTTCATTTAATATCCACTGCTATCACTAACACAGTACAAGTAATAAGATTAGTTACCATTAAGATGTCACCAGGTAAACCTGAACCAATCAAAGCAGAAGATGCTTTGGGCAAATCAATATGTGGAGGTGCCAAAACTTTCTCCAGCTGAATAGAAACAAAACTGAAGTTGATACCGAAGAGGAATGATCAAGAATCAGCAGCACACAGCTTCAGTTACTACAGCTGGAAACTAGTGATTAGGCATGAACCTTCAGAGACACATAAAGACAGTTACAAAGTCGGCCTTCTATCAACTGAAGAACATTTCCAGATTTAAAGGACTAATGTCACAACAAAATCTAGAGAAACCCATCTATGATTTAAATAGAAAGAAAGAAATCATATATGCTTTACATTTTTGTGCTTGTTTTACACATATATGTATTAAACGTTACTATTCTGTGAGAACTGCAGGTTTATGGAGGTGATAATTGTCAGAAACATGTTGAGAACCACCTGCATGGAGGATGGCTTTAGCTTCAGAAAGAGAAGAAGGGAGGGAAATGATAAATAATGGAGGTGAAAAAGCAAACATTATAATCCACCAACACCTGACAGACCTCCAAAGCAAATATACACACATCACGTTTTCAGTTCGTAGCAGAATTTCAGTTTAACTAATTACAGTTTGACTGCAACCTTTGACCTCAGATGTAACCATGTCACATTTTTTTTAGATTTCTTTTTTGTTCCAACAATAAACTAAGCAAGAAATGTTTTATTTAAACAAAGAAAAATTTTAGTGGAAAAAGAATATGAGAATTACTGTAGATCCAAAACTTCCTTATTGAAAAAAAGGAAACCACTTTATATATTACAGGCTCAACTGAAGAAAATTTTAAAAAGTTAGTCTGTTATCAGCAATAGAAGCATGAATTCTTTGGAAAAGCTTTAATCATCATTCAGAGGCCACACAAAATCAGTCCAATGGCCAGCAAATGGCCCCCGAGCCACACTTTGGACAACCCTGCTTTTGAGGACATCAAAGTGACTCATGAACGTCCAAAACCACCAAATGGTTCTTCACAGAGACTCTTCCAGCAGAAAGAAGCACAAAGCCGAGTTGAAGAGCAACACCTGGCTGGTGTGTGCGTGTGTGTGTGTGTGTGCGTGTGTGTGCGTGTGGGTGTGCGTGTGGGTGTGTGTGTGTGTGCGTGTGTGTGTGCGCGTGTGGGTGTGCGTGTGTGTGTGTGTGCGTGTGGGTGTGCGTGTGTGTGTGTGCGCGTGTGTGCGCGTGTGTGTGTGTGTGCGTGTGGGTGTGTGTGGGTGTGTGTGTGTGCGTGTGTGTGCGTGTGTGCGCGTGTGTATGCGTGTGGGTGTGTGTGTGTGCGTGTGGGTGTGAGTCACGCAACAGCTCACACACACCTGCTCTTCCATCAAAGCCAGAACCACACCTTCGCCCCAAACTATCTACTATCTTAAATCTGCCTTTGCTCAAACCGAAACACAGTTTTTCTGTAGGTAGAAACATGAATTGGGAGAGGAATGCCGGGTCTTCCCGGAGCGTCATCTGGTTCTGGTGCCGGCCCCGCTGGTGTGGATTACAAGCACCTATAACGGGAGAACTGGGCCTGACCCCTCGACTCTATCCCTGGGGAAACGGGAGCTCCTCCGCGATGGGTGGCCGGTTATCTAAAGGCAGGAGGGCAAATATATGAATATGGACAGATATGTGAGATTGCCACCTCACATGATTAGCGTTCTTCTTCTTCTGTGATGGAGTTTGTCTGGGATCCTTTCAGTTCTCCTCTACTGCAAACAGGAAGCCCGTTTTTAACACAAACTTCTCTGCAACCAAACAAAGTCACCGCTTCGTAAATTCCCTGTGGTCTGCTGCGTCTTTACGAGAGGCTGAGTGAGACGTGAGAAAGCTGAGCAGGACGTCCATAATCATCAAAGTAGCACCAAAACATGCTTGTTTTATCTCATTAAACACAATAAGCAGCTGGCCACTTTACAAGCCTTTGAGTTTTACTGGCCTGCTCAGGATTAAATACGGGTTTAACAAATGCAGTAAATATGAGGAAAACACAAAGCTGGAATGCAGAGACGATTTAAGCAGCAGCAGCGATTCTAAATGGTTATTAATCAGCCCAACAATGAAAACATTTCCATTAAAACAAGAAACAATATAAACGCAACCATCAGGAACAAATAAACTAACTTTTTCTTTTCTGCCTCTTCTCCTGATAGATTTAAAACTTTATTGTTTTTACTTCATGCAAATGCCTCGTAAAGGTGTTCACACCCCCTGGACCTTTTCAACTTCTCAACTTGGATTTTAAGTTAGAAACAAAGTAATGCATATTTTGGAAAAAGAAACAAATATATCTGAAAAATGTGGCATGCCATATATATTAATATTCACCTTTATCTGCAGTTACATGCCACCTCTTTTGCACAACTGGTGATTTCTCAGGATTTTTCTTTGACTAGGCCATTGTAACCATCCTGCTGAAAGGTGAAACTTCACCCAATTTCAGGACTGACACGCTTTAGTCTTATCCAAGTAGAGCACCTTCTTGAGTGTAGAGGGGATTCCTCTAAATAACTTTTATGAATACATTTTAAATAACTCATCTACTTGGCTGTTTTGTAAATATTCAGTTGATTAAATTGGAAATCTGTGTTGAAGTTTTGATTATAAACTGCAAAGAACTAATTCATCGAGTAGTTAGGCATTTATATTCATGCTCTTATTTTGAAGTTTGTTTAACATGTGCAAAAATGGCTATAGCTAGTGCCTTAGCTTTCACTAAAGAATTGCATATTATTTAGTGGAAGCTATAATCTATACCAACATATTATTAGTATGTTGGTATTCTGCTTTAGTTAGCATGAATGATGCTTTAGTTAGCATAGCTAACTTTTTAGATGAGCAATAATAACACATATTTTATGAATTCTGACTGAAATCAGATCCACTGAGCATCAGAGAAAAGCAGAATAGTTTGTCTGAATACTTTGTGTTGCTCAATAATGTAAAATTCCAATAGAAAGCAAATATTAATGTGACAAAGGTTGAGAAAGCTGAAGTATCATGAACACTTTTGCGAGGCAGCATGTATCAGAGCAGGTCTCTGAGGCTCTTACCTGTAGTATCTGCTCTGCAGGTAGGTGGAGCACACTGCTTTGGACACGTGGCTGGCTGAACCAAAGTCAATGACTTTGACCCTGTAGGGCTGACGCGAAGGATCCACCAGCATGATGTTCTCCGGCTTCAGGTCGGCGTGGATCAGCCCCAGGCTCTTCAGCTTCATCAGCGCCGTGGCGACCTGCTGGAGAACCGGTCTGATGTACTTGAGCGGCAGCGGGCTGAACTTGTTCTGCTTGAGGAAGTCATACAGGTTCTGCTCCAACATCTCAAACACCAGGCACGTGTGGTTCTTGTGCTGGAAGCACTCGTAGGCTCTCACAAAGTTGTAGTCGTCTGCGCTCTCCGTGCTGAGGCGCGCCAGGATGCTGACCTCAATCTGACCCTGCCGCGCGTACGATGGGTGGTTTTTTAGGATCTTGATGGCCACTATCTCATTGGTTCCCCTCTTCCAACACTTGACCACCTGGCCAAAGGTTCCCCTTCCCAAGAACTCCAAGACTTCATAGGTGTTGGTCATTGAGCAGAGCACCTCGTGCTGCACCAGCTGGTAGTCCCCCTCGTTGTTGGAGCCGCTGTTCTTGGACGTCGCCGTGGAGGTGGCGGTGGCCGCTGTGGCCACCGTGGCTCCGCTGGTTCCGCCGTTCTGGATCATGGGTGGGCCGTGCTCCTCAATAATCTGCACGCTGCTGTTGTTGTCGAGCTCTTCACTCTTGCGCTTAAGCCCGCATCGCTGGTAGGTGTCCAGGAGGCTCACCGTGCTGCGCCGCGTCAGGTTGTGGACTCCGCCGCCGCCACTACCACTGCCGCTGTCTCCACCGCTGCTGCCCAGCAGAGAGCTGACGGCCCCCGAGGTGCTGCTGGCCGAGGCGACCACGATGTGGCCGGCGCTGGCCGGGAAGATCAGGGTCTGCTCGTAGGGCAGGGCGGAGCCGCTGAGGCCTAGAGGAGCGCCACCAGTGGCCGACACGTTCTTGCTGCTGTTGTAGACTTTGCTATGCGTGCCGTACCCTGTCATATCCCAGTTACAGCTCTGCTCCACCTTCAGTTTCTTTACGCTAAAGAAGGCACTTGACTGGAGAGTGTGAGGGGAGAACACTTGCACTTGCGAGGCCATACCTGCAAAAAGAGGGGGAAAGAAAATGAAAGCGTAGAAGTTAGAAATTTGAAACAGGAGCAGCAGCTACAAGCTTTAAATAAAAACAGCTTGAGGTCGGAGCAGGTCACTGAAACACAGAGTAATATTCATTTATTTCAAACAAATCAATAAAAAATCCCAAACAAAATCAAAAAAAGAATAAATCTTCTTTTAATTCCCACCCCACTACTATTTTCAATATACTCATACATCAAAATACATGTACAAAATTCTTACATTGGAGAGCATCATTTTATACGATATATATTTTCTGCATAGAAGCAGAATTCAGCTTCTATTCAGAAGCTGAAGTTTGTTCCAGATTTGCACCACAAATCTGGAACAAACTTCCAAAAAACTGAAAAACTGAGTAGCTCTAAATTAAGGCTGAAACCCCCACCTCTTTAGAGATGCTTTTGATTAATAATCAATGAAACATTGACCAACATATGTGATGTGTATTGATGATTTTGATGATGGCACTCGACAAAATGTAATGTTAGTCACCGGTTTCTCGGTTTTGTTGGGGTTTTTTCTAGTGTTTTTACGATGTTAAGCATTTTAAGCTGCCTTGTTGCTGAAATGTGATATACAAATAAAGTTGATGTATAGAAATATTTAGATATTTAACTGAATCTTCCAATGCACCAAAGTCATATAAAAATACTCAACAGCAAACAATCTGAAAAGTGTGGCAAGCATTTCTGTTCACCCTTGCCACACTTTTCAGATTTTTGCACAAAAACAAAAAACAAACCTTGCAATACTTCCCTTATAATTTGCCATTTTGATTTACTTCAATAAAAAAATTAAACATATTGTTGTAATTTTTTCAACAATATTTGTCTATAATAAACTTTCTAAGATTCATATAATACTGGTATTTGTAAGTGAAACAACACGATGTTCAGTCAGGAAGTTCTTCAGATTTTTCAGCTGCTTTAAGAAGTAAGCAGATTTAGATTACATATTGCTCATGCAAACCACCGGGTCCATGCAGAGGAAATGCCTTTTCCCCTTTCTTCCCATCTGCAGACTTGTGAAAACTACAAGAAGAGCTTTTTATTGGACATTCCACTGAAGCTCAGCAACACAAACTAAAACCAGAAAAAACAGGTTTGACAAATGCAGCTTTGAAGGAATCATATTTTCCTGATCCTCCCCAGCCCTGCAGAGGCAATTATTGGTACACAATTACTCACTTAAGAGGAGGTGGAGAAAGAAACTGTAAAAACAAGAAGAAGGGCCAATGAACTCCTGAACAAGCAAGAGATCCTGAAAACAACAAAACAAAAGCAGAAGCGAGCAGCGAGGCTGAACTCCTGGGAACGAGTTGCCTCAGAATAAGCAAAAGCTTCTCCAAGCAAACAGCTGCCCAAAATAGTCCCTTCCTTTATCTCACTCTCTGTTTTCTGCAAACAGACTCCTTTGTAACACAGAAATGATTATTACAACATAAAAACGATTATCCAAGGCTTCTACATGGAGACCTGAAATGAAGAGTTTCTCCCCTGTTCCCAAAATACTCAAGTAAATAGCCTTCAAATTCTGATTTCTGGAAGTGAAATTAGCTGCTGGGAACCTATTTTTGTTTTCACTAATAATTAAACAGCCATAGTTCTTTCAAAATAGGACAACAGTTGTAATAGTTGGGCTCCATTGTGCCGCCTGAGGAAGTCATTTTTAGCCTTTTCACTGTTGATGATGATTAATTGAGCGGGAAGCTGCTGCCCTCCTCTACACTTTGATTCAATTGTTTTATTTTGCCGCTGCTGACCTCACTTCCTCCTGCATTTTGAATTTTTTATTTATAGTTTGGCCCACACTGCAAAAAAACATTTGCACCAAGTATTTTTCTAGTGCAAAACTAACTTATGGGTAACTTTCCATCAAGTTATAGGAGCTTGTTTTAAGTCAATAATTATTTAATAGTGATGGAAAAGTTATAATTCCAGTTACAACATGTGAAAAAAGTCATGTTATAAGTAAAAAAAATCTGACGGTGGAACTAGTACTTTTTAAAATCAATATTAAGAAAGCATTAACTTAAAACAAGCTCATATATCTTGCTCAAAAGTTACTTGAAAGTTTGTTTTTCTGATAGTTTATAAAAGAAATTATTTAGACAGCAATAGTTGGACGCCTCATATTGAATATATTAGAAATAACATAGCAAAAACCATAGGAATATTGCTGAAAATAAAATATTTCATAAATGTAAAAGGCTTCTTGGTTATGTCCTGCTTGTCATCTTGCTCAGAAATATGAGGAAATGCAAATAAAACAACCTGACATATTAGATAAGTTACAAAAAAGGTATTATGCTTATAAATGAAGTGTGATCTCATGAACCAACTAATAAACGTTTTATTCAAAGTAATAATTTTAAATTTAGCGACAAAAATACTAGAAATAATGCATAAAGCTTTGAAAGAATCTTCTTTCTAGAATCTAGAAACTATTAAAGTTAAGGCAGAGTAAATATAATTTATGAGGATTGTTAATATTTGAACATGATAAAGAGAAAAGTAAAGTCTAGATGTGTTTCTGTTATTGGTGTGAAAATGTGGAATAAATTTAATAATGAACTCAAATTATGTGCTTTTTGGTGAGCTTTAACAGCTGTAAAATATAGAATTATAAATTATATTTTATTTAACAAATAAAGTAAATCTGAAACTGAATCAAATTTACTAGGATACTTGCACCAGAATATTTGAAAAGATTTGGTATTTTGCAGTTTGACTGCAGTCATTAGTGGTCATCAGGTGTTAAATTAGACCTTCTTCTTAATGCTTTCTGTCGGTTCTTTCCGTGAAATCGACACGTCTGCGCAGCGCCGCCTCACTCCTCCAGAGAAGCAGTGAAGAACGTCCGCAAGGCTATTAGGGTCAAGGCTCTCTGCTAATCACATAAGCCCTGAAGGCCAGATGTCACTCCTTGGATTACCAATTCCTGCGCCTGGACTTTAACACTAAAAATAATTTGAATGATGGTTTGCGTCAGAGAACGGTGTGACTGAGCGCCGGGAGGATAAACGCAGGCGCAGATTGACGGACGGCCGGTATGGAAACTGCCAGGGTGATTATGGATGGCTCTGGTTTTATGAGGCTAGCCAATCTTTGCACCCAAAAAATTCTGTTCAGCTCTGGTCACTCATTGACCCGCGGTCAAAGAGATGCTCGCCTCTGCAGGTGCAATGAACTGTGGCCGATAGGCGTCATATTAAACAGAAATAGAAAGCAAGTCAAAGCAAGTAGGTTTACATTAAAATATATGAAAACAGAATAAAGAATAAAATAAAATACTGTACAGCAGAGGTGTCAAACAGGCCACATCAAGATCAAAAATGTCTTTAAAGAGCAGGTTGTGGCAGAAAGTATTGATAAAAACCACCAAAAATTTATTGAAGTACCAGTATTACATATTTTACAGGTACATTGTTTGATTTTATAGCACAATCAAGTAACTATGTTACCTTTAGTTATTATAAAAATGCTATAAATATCAAACATGACAATAAAGAAATTTGATTTTGTAATTTAATGCCTTGAAATTGGACCTCTGTCTCTTTAAGAAACTCATGCCCTTTCTGAAACTCCACCTACAGCAAATCATCACAACATAGATCCTCTATTAACCCTTTAGCAACCTTTTTACCAGCGTTGCAGTGAGAAGAAGATCGCATACTGAGCAGTTCCGAGGAGTGTTTGCTAATTGCTGCTAGCTAGTCTGAAGGAGCTGAGTGGCAGAAGCTCAGAAGCATGGACACTGCAGCTCCGCATCGACGCTGCAGGATAGCTTTATGGCGCTTTATGGCTATCCTATAGCTATAAAGCAAAATATTGAAGGAATTGAAAAGATTTACACAAAAATGTCAAAATTTACACAAAAAAGACAGAATCCTAAATAACTTATTTAGACAGTTTATCAGAATAAAAAAGTTGATTTGGGTGTTAATCATCAACCACCAAATTTTCCAGAAACAGAACAAACTCACAGAAAACTGCAAAACAGCTGAAACACTGAGTACCTTTAAGTCTAGACTAAAAGCCCACCTGCTTAGAATTGCTTTTGAAACATAATATAATGTGTAATGATGCCACTTGACAACTGTTGTCTACAACTTTGCATTTTTTTGTGTGTTGTTAAGATATAAAGACTTTGAACTGCCTTGTTGCTGAAATGTGCTATAAAAATAAACTTGACTGAAACTTGATTGATTGAGTTACACTTTAAAATGTGTAAAAACTAAAAATAGCAGTGGAAATGCACCTTAACACTCACTGGGAACATTTATGGTTAGAAAGTTTTACATCTACTGAGAGGAAGGATCTCCTAAATGCTCCTTTGTGCACATTGTATGCAACAGTCTGTCACTGAAGGAGCTCCATAGAGTTCTTCAGTATCTGTCCACTTGTTTTTGGTTGAGGTGCCATTGGTCAGTCGATTTGAAATTTTCCCCCACAATAAAAGAAAATGATCATGACTGAATTGGAAATTCAGCTTTGAGAGAAAAGCTAAAGGTTTCTGAATCAGCAGCAGTTTGACAGCCTGGTGCAGAACACAGATAAGTAATTAAATGAACCAACCGTAAGAGGTCAGATGGGTGGAATGTTATCTCATGACAACATTCACAGGCAACAATGGGACCAATTATAGTTTGCTAGAAACGGAGCTCCGGTTCTCATGAATCTATCTTCACTGAACTTACAATTCCAACATATTTATGTTCTCAAACCCTCCGTGCGATCTGAAATCTATGCTTGAATTTCTGAACTCCAAAGACCCATTGTTGCACTTTTACAATGTTGGAACACCTTCAGTAACCAAGGCTTTCCATTTAGCATACCTAAAGGAGCATTGTGAGTCCCACACACTGCAATTAAGCATACCAGAGAGGCAGTTCGCTGCGTTGAGAAGCAGCATGTTGAAATGATAATAGTCAATGTTTTCAGAGAGATTACTTCTCTGTCAGGGGTTGGTTAATCTTCTTTTTGGGGAGGATCAGCATGGCGTGTAAGGGTGAGGGAGGGGAGGAGATCGGAGACGATGAGGGAGGTCATGAATGGCCGCTGACGGCTTCTGTTTGCCGTCTTTTATTAAACTCGTCTATATTAAGTTCCTGACAGCGAGAGCAGCACTGAGGACAGATTCAGACGCCACTAAATATGCAAAGTGAGCAAAAATAGTCATAAAAATGCACAAAATAGCCTCAAAGATCAGAGCAATTTACAGTTTAAGAAGCAGAACGATGAATAACTGTTTCACCGGAGGAACTGTTCAATGTTCTGTTGACAACCAGAAGAGATCAAATGTAGGAGCATCAGCCATCACCTGGGAGACGCCAGACTCCAGTCTGTTCAGTGTCTCCAGGCTTAGATATATGTAAACAACTTCTTAAGGCTTAATGGCTACTGACACCAAAGGAAATAGTCTAATGACCTCAACTCTCTTAGTGGACGTCGGCGCGTCATCAGGCTTTGGAGGAAAAGGGGGGTTGATCCTAAACGTTGGGTAATGAAATGACCTCTGACTGTCTAGACAAAGCATTATCTCACCCTTTGCTCCTGTTTTCATGAACGCTTTGCTTTCTGCAAAGCCTAAAGAGAACCGACCCAGATCTCACCTGATGCACAATGTAGGTCTGTCAGGATTTTAACACTGGCAGAATATGTATGGGGGAATTTTAGTGCCATAATCCAGAAAGAAGTCTGAAAGCAGAATTTAATGTCTTGTTCTCAAAACTTGGAATACTTTTGTTTACATTTTTATTTTGAAAGCTGGACTTTACGTCTTTCTTCTCAAAACTTCTCCTCGGACTCACACTAGTCTCTGGACTATGGCAGAAAAATTCCTCTGTATCTATGTGCCACACAAAGATAAAAAAAATTAAACGAAGCAGACCTAATAGTTGACACAGACCTGATGATAGAAGGGGGAACAGAGAGTGGAACAGATGGAAAGTGTAGTTAGTATAAATCAGAGCTGCACCGATTGCTGGTCGATCAACAGTCTTTAAAAACCTTCTATTCTGATTGTGGCTGATATTGATTATTTTTTTCTGAAAAGTCGCTAAATATAGTTGGAAACAGTGGGGTGACTACTGCTAGACGTAAGCTGATGGGCGGGTTTAATATGGGTGATATGAAGTTTTATTACAATATTTTGTGGTACTATTGTGCTAACAACAAATGTGACAATAAGAAATATTTATTTTTTAGGTAACTGTATGCCAGCAATCATAGCCTCACAAAACATATCTGCCTCTGCCTCAATCTAAGGCACTTTTCCTCACTTTCTTCTTCTCCTGCTCTCCAATTTGAATTATTTAAACTTTTAACTTTCTGAAGCTCCACCCGGTCTGGCGTTCTGTTCGGCTGTCATTCCTTCCAGGAGGACGGAATCGGTTGAGATAATGCTGCCACTAACTAATCGTTCTCTCTCTCCTGCTCTTAACTTTTTACTTTCATGAACGTAGAAAGTTCTCCTGGTTCAGTTTTTCAGTTTCTGTTTGCATTTCTGTCTTCTCAAACCCCAGGTTGTTCATGGCGAATGGCTACTTGTAATGACCCAGGTTCTGGTTCTGGCTCTGGTTCTGATAGACATTTCTTCTTGTTAAAGGGGATTTTTTTTCTCTCCACTGTCGCAACATGCATGCTCGATATGAGGCTGTACAGTCAATGACTCAATAATTTTAGTAAAAAACTGAACTTAATGAACTAAAATATATTTATGATTGAATTGACTTTTTTGTTAAACAATTTGTTGAGAATTAATGCTGCAAAAATAAGCTGAATTGAATGTAATTAAATGAATCACCGTGCGATGTCACAGCCCATTTATGCAAAATGTTTTTGTATTTCAAGTGGATTTCAACACCAACTCACATCACAAACATAAAATGACACAAAAATAATTTCCAAATGATTAACATTTTTTGAAAAAAAATAAAAAGTCTCTTTCTGTTTTTGTGGTGAAACTTATGGGATGTCACCTTTCAGCTCCCTGTCCAGTAAGTTCCTCCAAAATACAGCAACAATGCTTCTACTTTATCTCTAAATCTTGTGTCTCAGTTAAATCAAGTATTTCCACAGGTAGAGAAAACGCTTTAAGGAGACTGAAGTCGTTTCTAAGGAGGAATGTTTTGTCCATAATGAACAGCTCAGCCTCGTCTGTCCTCTGGAAGGGAGCTGGAGTTACACGCTGCAAACTCCCTCCTTCTCTCTCTCTTCTCTGGAGGCTAATATTGACCATCCTGGCTGCTTTTTTAGCTCTTTCATCACTGCTTGTTTATGGGGCAATGCATCAGACATGCTGGTGAGAAACTGTCATGCAGGCTGCTGCTCTTTGCTCCACTTGGATCCGACTTTCTATCCGTTCTTTTGCAAAAAGAAGCAACTGAGTGGTAAATTTGAGTTCAAGCACGGCTCCTGTTAGCTGTAAATGTGACACTCCCCTAACTCTCCCCATTCCTGGAAGCAAACAACCCAATATATAAGCTGCTGTGTTAGCTGTGAGATAACATAATTACTCAGCGTTTGCTACGATCCACATGCGAAGGCAGAAACTCACAAGCTGCGGGTGCAGAAATATCCGTGCACGTAAAAAAGCAATACTAACTCTCTCATATTGATTTGAGCACCGATGTTTCAAAGCTAACATTTGTGTTGCACCGGTGCAAAAAAAAAAGAAATAGCAAAAAGGAGCAGCTACCATCGGACAACTGTCAGTCGATAAGGAGGGTGCTATTCACATCATAAATGTGGCCATAAACCGGCTGGAGTGAGGAAAAACATGGCCGGTGTTTACGCTGCCAGGTCAGCCTAACCAGCTGCTGCTTCACCACAAAGTTCCTCTCACTCAGTTAAAATGAGGAGCAAAGGGTCAAAATAAGGTTCATATGAGCAGCAATGAGGATAAACAGCTGTATGGATCAAGAAAAAAAATCCATAAAAAAATCCATAAATACTGATGTAATTTGGCAGTATAAAAATAAAAACTGCCTTGATTTGATTGGTGAAATAATGTGTAGGCATGCAAGTGTCATTCTAGAGTATAACATAAGGTATTTATGTTATACTCTAGAATATAACACAATAACACAATTATATATGTTATATGTAAAATATTGTTACACACAATATTTTCAGTATGCACAATGATGCATACTGAAAAAGGCAGGTGTTGGTAACCCTGTCAATTAACTGCATAATAAATTAAAATGAGACGGATAATTTCCATTCTGACGATTAATATTTTTTGAAAGGCAGACATCATAATATAATCCAGGGACGTCCAACATGTGGCCACTTGAGATAAACTGAGTTAAAATAAAAAGAGTTGTTGGTTTTGCAGCAGCTGTGCAGGAGGGAACGTTGTATGAAACATGTGGAAACCGCGCAGAAAGCATGAACGACCATAAACCACCTGTTAACTGACTGCATTACAGCCACTGCATGGGTGTAATGCAGTGCATGCTGCTTTGACTATGCTACAAACACACACACGCACACACACACACGATAAGCAGCCAGACTGTTTATCATTTACACGCAGAGAGAAACACCCTTCTGTTGCCATTAGGACCCACAATGACGGCCGAACTCAACGCGCCGAACTGAGATCAACACGAGAACCACAAATAAGAAACAATAACCCAACAGTATAAAAACAAGCAAACAGAAAAGAGGCTCAGCAGAATGGAAGGAGGGAAGCTGAGTGACGGTGAACTGATTTCTGTGTGGATCTGGTTGAGTGAGGAGCTGTAATAAAGTTTTTAGTCGTAATGTAAACGGTGACCTTATTTGGTGCCGGCTGAGGTTTTCAAAATAATGGCATGCAAACACAAAATGAGATTAAATGATGCCAATGTCCAGCTAATTGTGCTTTTCTACAATGTTTTATATTCAGATATTTTTCATTGTTTTCACTGTTTCATTTGTTCTGTCCACTTCCTGTCATGATAATGAAGGATTATCTTATCTTAAATGTTTTAGATTAATTCATTTTGGGAAAAAATGTTAGTTATCCATCCAACCTGACCCAGTGTGGAAAAAGCTTAAACATTTTGTTAAATCAGGCATTAAAGGTTATTAACCAAATTGTGTGGAAATACAAGCTCAGTTTCTCAAGCTACACTGAGGTCTGATTATTACTAAAACTGTAGAACCAAGAATCATTCAAGCAGAACCTTTCTTACAACATGAAGTAGGCTTAAATTTACAGAAGATGTTTTTGTATCGTTTTTTTCTTAAAATCTTGAACCAGGCATAAATTTCTGTTTTGCATAAATATGTCTAGATGATCTTTTAGAGAAATATTCTGTGATTGTTTTTGGAAGCTGTGTATTCTTCTAACTCTGCTGTAAATGTACCACAGCAATTCAGTGAAGCAAGGTGGTGGTAGTATGATGGTCTGGGCTGAAATGCTGTAATTTTTGTAACCATGAATTCAGATCTTCTCAAATAAACTGAATAATCAAAACAAATTGACCAAAAGTACCCAGTTTTGGAGTGGCCTAGTTGAAGTCTGGAATAAAAAAAAGATTCAGTTTTCATAAACCCTTCATGGGAAAATCCTTTTATAAATCACAGCTTTGAATAAAAACAACATTTTCTGTTTGATGAGACATTCAAATCTGTTTTCACTGAACTGAAGTAACTGAATGAGAATAAAACTGAAGAAACAATTTAGATGAAGAAAACAGAGCATTGGTGAATTTCCAAATATGGGGATCAAAGTCTGCTGCAGCATTGCTATTGAACAGAAACAGATGTAATAATGTTTGCTTAACAAGTTTCGTGTAATCAGATGCAACACACGTGTTTGTGTCTTTCCTAATTTACAGCAACTATCTGAAGCTGCCACTAAAAACAACCACAACCTCACCCAAACGAAACCCAGCGCTGAACCCCAACAGCAGCAGAGCTAAGCGGCAGCGGATCGATCATGCACGGCGATGACATCACTTCCTGTATCATCAAAACACAGCTGCATTCACCCATCGCTCCTCTACTGTAAAGAAGTCTTGAAGTGATCCTGTTCTTCTAGGACCTGTGATCCACTCGTTTCTCTTGTCAGAAACAATCATGGCCGACGCGTCCGCAGACGGTAAGAGTGAGTGATATTTCTCAGGAAAGTGTGACTTTGGAGCTGAAGGGCTACGAAGGAGACTAATCTGAACCTTTTCTTCCGCCTCAACATTTTCATTCTGCAGGTGACTCATTAATATTCATGTTTAATAAAATGTTTTAATCCGGCTTCAGATTTCCTCTGGTGGGTGAGATCACTGCCATGTACAAACACTCCACAATTTTGCAAGGCATCTGTGCGGTGATCCCGCTGACTGTCTCAAACATGTCTGATGGGCCGAGGTAATAAATAAATCTGGCCAACTCAGCCTCCTCCATCTGAATCAGCATGAAAACCATGGATTTAGCTGATTATATTTACAGTGTCCTCCGTCCCCAACAGCAGCACAAACAGGCAGGGGAGCAGCTACGCTGACCATCTGCCATGCACACGCGACCATATCTGAACCACTGCTATACGGAACAATTTCAACTGAATAATGAGAGCTGTGTTCTGTAATTATGTACATAATGATAAACTTTTCTTTTTCTGCTTGGAGAATTTCCCAATTTAGATCTGTTGCTAAGATCTGAGATGTTTTTAAAGTCAGTCTTATGGGAGCTGAGAAGTGTTGAAACGGATCAGACGGAAAAGAGACGCATGGGCGAGTGTAAAAAAATAAATCCTTAAAGGAACAGTTCAGAATTTCTGGAGTGAAGTTCTGCTTCCTTTAGAGTAAATTCTGCTAAACTGGGCCTGGAGGCCGAAGCTAGAAGCATGTCTGACAGCCAAAATGGATTTCTACTGTCTTAAAACAGAACAAGCTTCATCATATTTAATGCAAACTTTATGTTACAAATCTTTAAAAACGTTCCTCATGTTTCTATTGGGAATTTATTTACAAGATAAACAGTTATTCTTTAATATTAACCCATAAAATTAGCTCCTCTGCTGCCTGAAAGTTCTGCATGTGAGTATTTTTATGAACGTAAAACTGAGAGGAAAAGATAAACTTCAAAAAGCTGCAGCGTTTATTTATCTATTTATGTCTGAGCCTTTTATTGCACTTTCACTTATAAATATCTGCTACCTGTTCCTCACCTAAAACATGCAGTGGATCCCTAGAAATAGCTAAAAGAAAAACATAAAAACCTTCTGCATAAACCGTTAGCTTCAACCAAGTAATCAGGATTCCCATTAACCGAAGATGCAAAAGGGTTTCTGAATCTACTGAAGGAAAAACTAAACTAAAAGTGTCCAACGTGTGGCCCGAGGGCCATTTGTGGCACTTTGGACTAATTTTCCACGGCCTACAATTGCTATTCAAAAGTTATGCAAATTTAAAAATGTTTACATCCTTCACTGCCGTGTTTTTTATGACTTATTGCATGAACAAGCTTATTCATGTGTGACTTTCATTTTATTTCTTGTCTAATGGAATCACTGCAATTGTGAAATTGTGTATTTTCAACATCAGCAGAATATGGACAATGTTAATCTGCTTGAGAGGCCGACACTGAAATAAGGCATCTGAGAGCAGAAACACTCACTTGTTCTCTTCTCCTCACTGAAGCCCAGAGAAGTAAACACAGCTGACCTCGTTTACTCTGTTCTGCAGAAAAAGTCACAGTCTGGCTGTTTCTAAAGCTAGCTTAGCTAACGCAAACGGTAGGAGAAGGTACAGGTTGAGCTAGAAAAGGTAAGAGAACCTCAGCACCCAAACGACTCTGCCAACACCATGACAACCGCCTCCAACCCCAACCTCCATGCCCCCTGACCTCTGACTGCCGCTGGGGGCTAATAGGCCCCCAGATGAAGGTATTCATCTCTCCAACGCCTCCCTTCTTCTGTTTCTGCCTTCCTCTTCCCAGCTTCGTCACTCCTCATCTCGCTGCCATTTTCCCTCTGCGTCTGCGTCCGTCAGGCTGAGAGCCGGGCTCGGATCAAAACCGGCGCGGCGCTTTGAAGTGGCGACTGGATCTAAAAGGTGGTTGGTTTCTCCTTCCCTTATCTGGGCCAAAACAAACTTCAGCCGAGTAAAAAGCCCCATTACTGTTCTACTCTTTTCCTGTAAATGTTACGTTTATTGTATATTTTGGCCAAAAAGCACGAGAGAAATAATTTGTTTTATGAATCTTTTAAGGTAAATTCTACGTCGGTGTATTAGGTCCAGTTTAGGTAGAAAAAAAAGAGGAGTGAATTTCCACCAAAAACAATAAAATAAATAATAGTTCCAAAACCCAAAAATTAGCTAGAAAAAAACTCAGAAAATTTACAGGAGAATAATTTCAAAAAGTAAAACATTTTGACTCACCAATGTTTATCTTTTTTCTAGACATTTTCTGAGATCAATCTCAACATTTCTGAGTTTTTTTTCTAGCATTTTTTTTATTTTTCAAACTTAAACATTTTCTTAACTTTTCTAGAACATTTTTAAGATCAATCTCAATACTACAGATTTTTTTTCTAGCACATTTTTGACTTTTCAGAGTTAATTTTGATTTTAGATTCATCCCAAAATTTGAGTTTCTTGTCTTCCAGGATTCACATCTACCAGAACTTTTGTTTGGATATGAAGCAGAGGCAATGATGCAGCACAGGATTGTAAGGTGTTTAACTGCAGAGAAGCAATACTGAATATAATACCAGTAAATATTTGTTATTGGCTATAACAGCAACACCTATATGGATATAAATCTCTAAACTTTATGATAAAAGTTTGAAATATGAGTGTCTCCACTATAAGGCATAACGAACGGGAAAGGAGAAAGCTGCTCAATTCCACGCCTGTTGACTCTTTTGACTGCTCAGCTTCTCGTCTTTTGCTCTTTCTGCCTCCTGGGTCTGGACAGAAATGGGCTTCAGCGCTCGTCTGGGCTTTGAAGTCCTTTGGTTATCGGCCAAGCGTGGCGCTGTACCTGCAGCCATCTGTGAAGGGGCCGCCAGCAGCCGCCCATCGCTCCACTTCTCCTCCATGACCAGGATGGAGCGGGGGAGGGGTAAAGTTCAGAGGTCTTAGAAACACCAACCTCAGTCTCATAATCTCACCAGGTTATTCAGTTCCTCTCTGCTTTAATATCTGTCTGCAAAAACCCGCCTACTGGGAAAAAACTCACAGGTTATGAATGGCTTGATTAAAAATTGTTAACCATTTTCTAACTTCATGTAAAGGTGAGGATGTTGCCTGTAAATGCATCTTTATGGATGTTTTCAACATTTTGTCATGTTACCACAGCAAATTTCAACCTTTTTTTTAACTGGAATTTATGTGATAAAGCAACACAAAGAAGCACATTTCCCTGGATTCTTAAAAGTGTGGCATGCACATGTATTGTACACTATAAATAATTATTGCAATAAACAATATTGTTTATTGCAATAATTTCTGGGATTGTATTGATTTTATTGTCCTGCCTACCTGTACAAGTTTAGAGTCAGGAAAAGGGCAGCTGACATTCCTGCAGACCCCACACATCCTGGACACAATCTATTCAGATTATTGCCTCTTTCTGATGAACATAAAACAGTCAGAGATCAGCAGATTCAGCCTGGTCTTCCTCTTTTGTAAAAACACTGTCTGCATATTTGCAAGAAGGAAAAAAACTTTGATTTTTTTGTTCTGCCTTTTTTATGTGCCTATAGTTGAAATGTACAAATACACACAAGCGAGAAAGATGTAGGTGAATATCAGACTCAGCCTGAGCTGTTTTTCAAAGAATGAATGAGGAAAATGGGCTGCAATGATTAATCGTATTAATCATGATTGAAATAATCGTCATCTAAATTTGTAATTGATTAATTGTTAGGAATACATGGGCATTGGCTGAAAAAGCAAACTATCTAGCATGGTAATTAAGTCAAAACTATACATTTTGCTCCGTCTGTAAATCTGTTCTACTAAAAACTCCTCAAGAGGCAGTTTTGTCTTCACCTGATTCAAATTCTGTTAGAAAATGATCTATTAAGCACGTTTTGCTGTGCAATTATTATTAATTGGTTAATAAAAAAATAATCAACGTTCCTTTCTGTATTCAGAATGGAATGAGCCTTTCACATGTTGATGCTAACAGTATTTTGAGCTGTAAAGACATCCGTTGATAGTTCACTAAAGGAAAGCTGTTTTTGCATTTTAGGAAACAAAATGTTCATTTTCGTATTTAAAAATGGAATTGAAATTAATTGTAGTATTTCGAATATTGTACAAAATAAGCCTAAGCAGCAAAATGAGAAATCTGCATAGTGTGCGAATGTTTTATCCAATTAGTTGATTAATTATCAGAATAATCTATTACTGATATAATTGTTAGTTGCAGCACTAAATAAGATGTGTGAAATTGGACTTACAGGTGAGTGAAATAATGCACACCACACTTTTCAGATTTTGCTAAAACTTGAAAACCAAGAATTGTTTCTGTCCTCTTCGTAAGTATACACTACTTTAGATGCTCCATCAGAAAATGTTTGCGGTGACTTCATGAGAAAAAGATCAGAGGTGAAAATCTGAACTGTGCCGAGCTGAAAGGCGAAATGAGCGACTGGTAAAAACTCTGCTGCAGAGACAGGAACGTCAAACGAACTGGAGTGACGGGACAAAACACCAATAATGGGATTACGATCCGGTACAACATGCACTAAAAACTGGCTGGTGGTTTGGTTTGGGACGGGGGAGGAAATGACCATCCTGGAGGGTCTGGCAGTGGGGGTCTTGATTAGAGAGAACAATAAAGCTACAGTAGCCAGACCTCATCTTAACACACACACACACACCAAAACGTGCATGGGGGCTTCCAATCTGGCCGTCGGGCTGTTGCTGAAGTGTCACATGGGCTCCATGTGTGCTGGCCAATGGCCTCTCGGCTTATCAACAGACGGGATGGGAGACGAGATAAGAGGTGGATATGTGGGGTTGAGAGGAGAAACGAGCAAAATGCTGATCGTTTATAATATATAGTTCACATGCATGAAAAATGAGCCTGGTTATATGAAGCAGAGGGTCCATATGCAGGAGGAATCCCTGTGTAATTACCGCCGAACGGGGAAGTTAACAAAAGGCCTCATTCAGCCTGCGCTGTGAGGAGAAGTGGTAAAATGTGAACCTTTGTTTGAACCGTCGCTCTCATGCTAGATCAAAGCAAAGGATCTGTCATAAGGTACAGTGGCTCTCTGCGCAGCGTTCCAACAAACAATAAGAGCTATCTGCCCTCACCGCAGAGGCAGGACAGCTCTAACTTCTTAAAGCTTCAGTCAATAACCAGCTATGTTAGCTGAGAAGGTGAACTATTATACTTACATTAACAGGTTAGGATAGATCTATAGGCTACATAAATATGTTCATTACAGACTCTGCACAAAATCATTCTTAGATGATGAGATTTCAAAATGAGGTGTTTTAGGAAGTCCTGTCACGTTAAATCCAAATAAGCTGCTGAAGGCCAAGACCGCCACATGAAAATGACTTCATAAAGATGCGCAAGTACATGACCATACATCTTTGAAAAGCAGAAGTGAAGCCTCCTGCACAACCAACAAGAATGCAGCAGGTCGTTACTGGATGGTACATCATAAAGAAAACACTTGTTTTTTTCCGGCAGCCATTGTACAACACATACAGATAAAACCAGCTGACCAAACATGCTGGAGATCAGCTTGGGTTGCTGGGTAACAGGCAGTGCCTGATGATTTGTGGTCTTACATCCTAGAGGTTTTTTAAAATGGTTCCTTTACCAGTTACCAAAAAACTTATTGCCAGAAAACAGCAACAAGTTCATCCTTGGCTTGTTTTCAGAGGCGCCTTTAGACCCAAATAGAAGAACAAAAATGTGCAAAATGGGAGTTTCAAATAATAGGTTCCCTTCAAAAGAAAGTTTTATTTCAAGTGAGCATTTTAGAAAACCATGTTTATTTTTTAAGTTTTGCAACTCAAAGCAAATTAGAGATCCCACACAGATTCTTAATTTAAGAGTCGGAATCAGAAGCAGCTGCTCTGAAACAAAACAAAACGGCAGGAGGAAGAAAAGGAACGTCGCACACGCTTGACAAGCAACACGGAAACGCTTCGTCAAAGCAGCTGACGGGTTTGAGGCTCCTTCTCTCTCATCCCCACTTTGATAAAAAAAAAAAAATGTCGGCAGCTGATGGTCTTCCCATGAGGGGAACATTTTAAAGTTGCATCTAAAATGTGTTTTTCCTTTAAAGAAAAACTGAAGCGAGGAAGACATGATCCGGACCCCAAACCTGAGCCGCTCTGCTCATACATGCTGGACTGACCTTTAGTGACCTGTCATTTTAGATCTGGATCAAGCTTTGAGCCCTAACCCCCGACTAACACCCATCTGCTTCCAGAATCCTCAAATCACACCTGTGAGCTATTTCAGAGCGCTGGAGGACGCCCCTTAAGATGGTTCGACTAACCACAACAACCCAGTGGGCAATACAGCTGGAAAACGCATCACAATACAAGTGATTCAATAATTATTGATTTATTTTAAATATCCAAAATGATATCTAACTAGTGACGTAACATTTCCTTTTATATCCAGTTTCCTCTTGAGCTGTTCTCGTTTTCCCCAATCTTTATTGTTTTTATGCAGAAAATGATTGTTGATGCGACGAGCTGAAGCTTTTGTGTTAAAAACTGATGAGATATATTAACTGTATGAGTGTGTGTGTGTGTGTGTGTGTGTGTATGTGTGAGAGAGAGAGAGAGCAGGAAGTAACCTGTTGTGCTCAGTTTTTTGTTTTGTGTGAATATCTATGTTGTAACCAACAAATGGTGACATTTATGTTTGAGCTATTGCTTTTTTATAAGGTTTATCATCATCATTAGATGCTACAGCATGATTTAAATAACATTTTCGCACTTGTAACATCTCAAATTTGGCTGAATAAAAATAATTCATCACTAGTTTGGTTTTGATTGCCTTTTTCCTTTAGTACACTGTAAAAACACAAAAGGTAACTTTGAAGTAACTTTTCAGCAAGCTATAGCAGCTTGTTTTCAGTAAAAAAAAATAAAATAAAAAAATAGTAGTTCCACTGGCAGATTATTTTAGTTATAACGAGACATTTTCCCATGTTGCAAGTGAAATAATCTGCGAGTGAAGCTAATAATTCTTCTTCAATAGTAAAACTGAACCACTTTTTGAAATTTTCACAGCAACCCTAAATGCAAATAATCTCTAACATTGATGTAACACTAAGTGCAAGTTTAACAGGAAAGAGATAAACGTTCAAGTTTGAACCAACAATGTTTCCTGCCTGGTGTATCTATCAGCCCATCTCATATTAACCGTTGAGTTATCCTCCCCCATGTGTGTGGATTTCCTTACTGTGGACACTGAAGAGCTAAACACACCACCCTGCTTGTCATAACAATCAGGAAGAGAGACCCTCCAATGCATTCCCTGCCTCTGCCTCGGCGTGTGGCCTCGCTGTGGCCCCACACGGCCCCCAGGGTTGTTTTCCTGCAATTCTAATCAAAGCTAAAAAGGCTGCAGCCTTGGAGTCAGCAAGGAAGATATCAATCACGCTGCTCAAAACAAGCATGAGGGAAAGAGGGGCGGGAGAGAGTCTGGGAAAAGTTGCTGCATCGGGTCGACTCTCCGAACCAGAGCGCAGCGACTTCTCTGTTCTCGGAAACCGCGAGGTAATTCGAAGTTGCATTAACATATAATGGCTGTGTGGATGGATAAATCATTAAGCTGCCTGTGATGCTGCGCGGCCCGTCACCACCAACAGCCATCAGCGGCGGCTCCTGACTCATTCTCCGCCTGTTTTTTAACCAGGTGGGAATGAATGGAGCCACTCTGGAATAGTGAGAGGCAGATCTGCAAACGCTGCCCAGTTCTGCAGCTGTCTAATCCTCCTGCAGACGCGGCTTGTATAGGGACTCAGACAGATAGAGACATATGCCCATGCATGCATGAGAACACAACAACACTCATATCTGGCCAAGCAGAAGGGCGGCTGGGCGAGCGGACTGTGTTTGTGTCTGAATATTAGCTTCTCCACAGCTGGAGGCTGCTGGACCCACTCCACGCATCAGACATCCATCAAGGCGTCGGTTTGATCCCAGGGTGATCGCACCGCGAGCCTCCCATTCCTGCCAGCAGGTCTGCCTGGCGGCCGTCTGTCGCAGCCGGGGGAACCGAACACAAACCCGTCACCAAAACGTCCAGCCAAGAGTACAAACCCAACCGAGAGCAAACCATGAATGCTTTCAAGCTTTTCATGAAAGTACGGCTGATCTGATGTTAGAATCGCAAATGTTTTCACTCCCCTTGATCCATCATTCAGAGGATAAAATGGTATGGCACAACCAAAACTGACAGGCTACAGTTAGAACAGAAATCTGATGTAGTGAAGGACTCGGACCTGAACCTTGAGAGACACAAAAAAACAGTTGCAAAGTCGGCCTTCTCACCTGAAGAACATTTTCAGGTTTAAAGTACTAATGTCTCAGCAAGATGTAGAGAAACTCAAACATGCATTTGTGACTGGTTTCAAACAGTATGATGTTTTCATAATGTAAAGTAGTATGAATTGTCTTGTCCAAGCTAACTTTTGAAGAGCTGCAGAGATCAACAGCTCAGGTGGGATGGTCCGTTACCATGACAACAACTAGTTGTGCATTTCACCAATCTAGAGTTTACAGAAGAGTGACAAGAAAGTCACTGCTGAGAGAATCTTCCAAAAATAGATAGATTGGCAGCATTGTGGTATAGGGATGCTTCTATGTTTTTAAGAAAAATTATAATTTTTCTTCCACTTTTTCAAATTTAAATTTTCGAGCCATTGCGCGGAACATTGACGTCATCGTTCACAACTTCTCCTGCTGTTCGCTGATTGGCTCTGTTGAAATTGTACGGAAGAAATCGAGCTGAATGGAGGAAATCCCAGATGAGAATCCAGCAGGAAGGCGATAGCCGCACTAATTGTATGAATATTTTTGCTTCTCAACCATTTTTAAACAATCAAAGGAAGCAGTTAATCATATAGATTTGAGTTATTAGTTACCCTGTAGCCCAGGGTGAGTAATTGCTATAATAGTCAGTCCCATTTTATGTGACCCCCCACCCCCACCCACTGAAACCTATTTTCCACCGGAGCCTTTGGTCATTTCCATGGCTGCTCTCCATAACAGCCCTCTCTAATGCCGAGGAGGACAGGCAGGGTAATTAATTCCCCCTGCTGCCTCTTTCTCTTCCCGTCTCCTCCTCTCCATGGTGAAGGGAGAAATCGGGGAATGTAATTTACACTAATTACCTTTTTGCATAGGAGTCTCATTTCAACTTTCCTTTTCATGTCGAAGAACCAGCAGAGGTTTGCCTCGAAGCTTCAACACCCCTAATGAAAAATCACTACAAAATTACTGCGGGGACATAACAGCACTAAAGAAAGAGTCCCAACCTCTGTTTTATATAGCTCCATTTCATATACCATAAATATACCTGCAAGGATTCACTTTCAGTCGTGAATCTTCATTCTGTTGGGACGATTTAATATGTATTAAAGAAGTGCTGCTGAGTTCCTCTCTTCCCTAATGGTATTCATGAATAGGGAAGGTCGGGCTTCCCTTTAACACCAGCAGAGGGACTATAGAGTAAACACAAATTAAACATGAGGCTGCTCCAAAATAAATATGGGAAGCATCAAGCCTCATTATTTGCATGTACTACTCTTCAGTTGGCATCAGCACGTATAGCTCAGTTTCCTTATACAATCAATATTTTCTGCAAAGAGAGCATCAATAAAGACTTCTTAACAGAAAGCTTAAACTAAATGAAACACTGTACAGACTTCGGAATGCGCACATTATATCCTGTTTGCTCATGCAGTTTCATGTCTTGCAGCTGGACTCATTCATGCACGAAACAATCTGCACTGCATTGTATAATTATCATCCACTTTTTAAAGACTACATCATTCATATCGAAACAGATGCTGCGTAAATGTGTGATTTTGCACAAACGCATAAAAAATCTTCCCCATGACAGCATCTAATTCAGCGACTCAAACGCATTAGTTACAGCCACAATGCTGCAGCCATATCGACACCTTCCGCTAAAGATTCACTTTCAACAAATAGATACATGCATCCATGAAACATTGCATCCTAAATGAACGAGAAAAGTCGTGCAGATTTTTTGCATTTGTTGCGATATAATTTGATGCAGGAGTAACGCTGGGACTGGAAACAGACGCGACCGGGACCGATCGGTCTCCGAGCCGCTCTCCTTCCCTTAGAGCTGGGATATAATCCCCACCAGGAAGCAACATGAGGACCGAACATCGTTTTTCACAGTTTGTTGTATTTTTTGCTCGTTCTGGGCGATTTGGTGCCTCATCAGCGCGATTTGACCACAATCTGACTGAGCAGCCGTTCAGCTCTGAGGCACTAAACTGTTTGGTTTCATCAACCTATTTGGGTTAGGTTGGAAAAATGGGATAAATATGATGAATGATGAGATGTTTTAGCAGAATTGTGTGATTTTTTCCCCCTCCCTCTGAGCTGCAATTCATTTGTGTCACTACCGACGGGCTCCAGCCGCACAGAATAAAAACAGCACATTTCCACAGGGAAAAGCCCTTACCTTCGTATACAGGGGCCATCGGTGCAAGGATTCCTGTTATTCATGGCAAAGAATAAAGCGAGCTTTCTGATCAAAACTCAATAAAAATCTGCCATCTTGAAACACAGATGAGAGGGTCGCCGCGGTCTCCTGCATCACTGGCCCGGTTCATTAGTGGAGAAAATGCTCATAATTCATATCCAGGCCGGTTTAAAAAAAAAAAAGAAAAAAGAAAGAAAAAAAAAAAAAAAGCCGGGGTCCGATGCGAGGAAAGCGGCCAAGGAGCGACCGGGCTGCGCGTCCCCAGATCCTCACCTGCGGCGTAATTTGGCCCGAATGGAGAACCGCGATGACAGGTTTACTTCAGCTATTGTGCGACATGTCTGTGGAGTGAGGAGTCTGCAAAAGTTGCAGCAGTGATCGGAGCGCAGCGAGTTTGGTGGGCAGGGAGAGAGTCGAATGTCGAGCAAATCGATGAGGCGGAGGGAGGCATCACCGTCCGAGCCTGGAATGGGACATTAGATTAAAAAAAATAAAAAATTAACTGCTTTAAATTTAAAGATTAATGTTAGAATAAAAACATTTTAATCGAAGCTCATGTATGGTTAATTCATCTTACTTAGTTATTAATTATAATTCACAATAAATGTAATCTCAAGGCTTTCTACAAGAAAAATAACTTAACAAACTCTGAAGAAATGCACAATTAAATCAATACAAACTGCTATATGACATACACAGGTTCAATCCAATTACTTAAACGTTTAATTCAAATTTAAATTTAATAATACTTTATAGGTGAAGGCTGTTGGCAGAAAGGATCTCCTGTAGCAGCCTGTGTTGCAGCCAATTTGAAGAAGCCTTTGACTGAAGACATGTGACAGATGTTCAGGGTTTTGCATAGTATTATCTTATTATAAAATAATGTCAAATTCAGGTTTTAATCACATTTGTACTATGTAAGCATAGTAAAACACAGGGACAATATTTTAACATTTTAAATAATTCGTTAAATTAAACAAAAACAACAAAAATAGAAGCAATCTGTTATCTAACAGTAATTTAAAATTCTGGTATTTTTAGCTATACCTTCAGTTACCTGTGGGGTTTTGTCACAAATGTGATACATTTTTACATCACAATATGATTTAGGTTGTGATGCATGATTTAGGCATGCATGTCGACCTACATGGCTATATTATCACTTAAAATATTTAAGTATCACAGATTATAAAAGGTTAACTTTTAGTGATAAGTAAATATCTTGGACGTAATAACGTCCCGGTGTTTTAAATTTGATTTGTTCACGGTGCAAAGTGGATGTTCGATGACTCTGTGTGCGTTTGGTCGCGCCTGCGCAGAGGCTGGAGCGCTCCTACTGTATGACGACACGAGATTTGCACAGAATGGACTGGAATCGGATTACATCGGCTCACACAAATGTGAGTAATCTGTCATTTACAGCCATCCTGCTCTCACAGCAACACGGAGCTCCAAATGAAACATGTCAGCTCGGCTCGTTAGCAGCAGAGCAGCTTCACCTCGTTACAACCAGGCCACACATCTCAACATGCCAGCCTCTTCATGGCTCCATTCAAGGCCAACTACACAAAAAGTCACGAAATACTTTGCTGCATCTCAGAAAAAAAACAAAACAAAAAAACAACTTTGCAGTTATTCTATTTTATTTTATGCAAATCATGGAGCTTTTCTAAAGCACAATATAATTAATGTCCAGGGTCAAATCTGTTTACTCTAGTTTTGTTTTTAAATTATGGAGATCCAAACACATAAAACAAGGCTTCAAAATGAATAGAAGGTAATAAAAACTCATGAAAACAAACAGTGACCAGCTTTTCTATTGAATTTATAGTAATAATCAGAGACTTCTATTTGTTTTCAGAACAAGATAATCATTTTATATTTAAAGTTTAAATCTTTTAGTTTGTGTTGGGTTCATTTCTTAAATATTCAGCATTTCTGTGACGCATTTTCAGCTAAAACTGGCCTCATAATGAAATAATCGTTTGTTAGCCTAGATGATTAATAAATCTTTCATGTTTTGATTTGACTGGGACCAAAGTGAGATTTTATGTGTAACATATAAAGCAAATCACTCCACATTTACTGTATTTTATATATATATATATATATATATATATATATATATATATATATATATATATATATAAACCTTTACTGTATTAGTCACAGTGATGGTTGAAATAGTTTGGGGGGTTTTCTTTAGAAAAAAATTGTAAATGTATTAATAAGCTGCATTTTAATAACTTGAGAATAGAATAAAAAGGAATAAATCAGTGATTCTTGAGAAGTGAGACAAAATGGGTTTAAATTTTTCCAAAAATGTTTTTAATTATTCCTCAATCTTTTGTATACAAATATGACGCATAATGTTTTAGAAGTGTAAAGATGCTAAGGTTCAGGCTCCCAGTTGCAACATTTAAAAAAATATATATATTTTTAATGGACCTGACCCAGAACTTCATCACCATCTGACAAAATAAATATAAAATTATTTTTTAATGACCCTATTAGTGATATTTTTACTCAGTTTTACAGACAAATGCTTCTCAAGAAACAAAAGAAATATTNCCATCTGACGGAGTTGACACAGAACTGAAGGTGGTGACAAACTAGTGAGTAAAAAGAAAAACTTGATAAATGTGAAGTAATGCCACTTATGTAAAATACATTAAAATGAAATAACTGCACATTTAAGTGAGATTTGTTAACACTTTCACTGAAAGAGTCACAATGTCAGTTAAAAACTCTGATGGAGTTGACAAAATGCCAAACTGCCTCAATTTATATGATGTTATTCTGAAGGCGGCCATTTTGTAGCTCATCAGGTCCATGAAATCTTTACAGTTTACCTAAATTAAGCATTTATTTCACAAAATTTCATCAAAGGTTTGTAATTATAATTAACATTATGGTTGTGACTAACAATTTAGGAGTAAAACGGAAGAAAAAAACTAAAGAACAACATAAGCTAACCAGAGCTGCTTAGCAAAGAGAAAGGAAGAGGTCATGGGGTCCTCAGAAGTTCTGATGCCCCACAATACTGCCTGATTATTTTTTTTTTACATTCTTTTTATGTCTGATGGTGTTAACAAAAACTTGGGACAAATTTCATTTGAGTTGGAAAATATATAAAATGATTTTTAATTCAATTTATTGATACTTTTATAATTATTTATTTGAATACTATAATTGTCATAATATATTATCTTAGTATTCCTTTATTTGTTTTAAACTATTATAATGTATGGAGTTCTGGTCCAGGACAAGGGATTTACAGACACCATCCACCTACTACAAAGTTTAAAATAAAAAATATTCAGCAAACACCAGGAAAACACACAGTGTTGTGCTCACATGGCCCAGGTTAGTTTAGTCAGATATTTGAAAAAATTCTATTTTGTGTATATTTTATTCAAATTTTGTGCTTTATCCATAGGACCTGTTTTGTCCCTCTTCTCAAGAATCACTGAAACACTAAATAAAAACATGCACAGGCTGTTTGTAGTTGCCCAAGCAGAGTAGCGCCCCCTGTGCATGGAGTTAATATTTATTTATTATAATAGGGGTTTGAAATGACATGACAGGAGGAAATGGAAAATCACAAACAGTCTATCGTGTCTTTTTAAAAACTGCTTGTTTGGAGATAATTAATGTGAGCATGATGTATTACAGACAGCCACTGTATTGCGAAACTATGAAACTATGAAAGTGAGCATTATGTCTAAGATGAAGCCGGATGTAACCCTGCACATTGCACTTCCCAACAGGCTAATAGTTCAATTTCATCTTTCAGTTCCTGTTATGTGCTTTATGTGACATTGATAACTTAAATATCTCTGACTCTTAGTTTTTACATATTTAAGCTGCCTAACTGGCGCCGTTTCTCCCAATATTTCTTATCAGAATATTTTCTGACATCCTCTAAATGTCGGGAGGTTTCACTCAAACCCAGTCCAGGGTGTTAAAAATGCACAGACGCTTCCCCTTACGCCAGTTTGTGTTCAGAAATATCTATAATTTGATAAATAATGAGCCAATGAGGTGATATAATCGAGTTAGTAAGGAGGCATTTTGGAGATAAAATTCATCTACAACAAATAACAGCATGCACAAGTTTTACTGTCCTGCTTTGATAGGAAACTGATGATACCGAAGTGTTTTACATATCCTGGATTTTCCTTGATGACACAGAAGGAAATTTTGGACACATTTACATAGTGACCATATTAGACTGTGATGAAAGGTGACACAGAAAAATTGGTTTAGTATTTGATGATCGCATTTAGAGGGAGATCATGAAGCCTGAAAAGAGTCTTGAGATACCACATGTGTGATCTTTGGTTTTTAGATTTATAGTTACCATGCGATAAAACTTAGTCTCACTATAGCAAATAAGATCCAGCCTTAGCGACGTACCAGGAAATCTCAATCAATCATTCCAGGTAGTAAAATGTGCCTGGATGAGAACAATTACACCAAAAACCAGGACTCACCTTCACTTAATATTTTCCATCTTTGACAATTCACACATCTGATCATTTGTTCCAGACACACAGACATTTTCAGCTTCACGCATAAAGTGCATCATGGAGGCAACGTCAGGAAAGCCCTGTGGTCCGCTTGTTTGGCCCGGACCAAAAGCAGACTTACGTTTGGTGAAGTTGCTTTTACATTGTGCTTTTTTGCAAACAGATTATAATTTGTAAACAAAGCTACACAGGTGACTATCATTGCTCCCATTGGACAGAAATGACGAGAGGCGGGACAGAACAAAGACCTGGAAAGGAAAGAAACTTTCAATCCGCAGATCGCAGATTCATAAAATTAATCTGTAAAGTTATCCAAAAGCTCATGACAGCAACCTCTGCAGAAATCCCCCTGGAGAGATTGACTGAGCGAACAATTCAGGTCCATGCAGACCAGAAAGAAGTGAATTTATACCACAGCAGGTGAAACTTTCAAAATTTAAGTGCAATGTTTTAATTTCATTGTTTATATGTAGTTACTGGTGCAACAGTCAGTGGTTTTTGTCACTTCGTATTCATCTGCTTGATGTGTGATGGCACAATGTGGATTCCATGTTCAGCTTGTTGAATGAAAATTAAATAAAAATTGATTATGTGATGATTATCATTTTAAAAATTACCAGGTAGAAATTGATTATGATGAGATTTTTTGGACCTTGTCACTCAAAACAAACAAACAAAAAAAGTTAAGCACAAGTTTTGGGGAAACTAATAAAAATTAACTTTATTGGATTTGTCTTCAAATTTTGATCACTGTGTTTTACACTCAGGTTTCCACAGAAACAGGTGTGTGAACAGTATTTGTAGTAACCAGTGCTGAGGCAGAACCTGTTCAGTTACATTGTTTTAATTCATGTTTAATAACCACTGAGGTGTGAGAATGCTTCCTGTACGTCATGATGATCTGGAAAAGGAAACCTAAACTTCTTGTCCTTCACAGTTTTGGATCCATTTGATTTTCTTGCTTTCATTTGCATCATCTGTTACGGCAGCTCTCCGTATTCCCTCCTTCACAATCTTTTTCATAAATCTCTGAGCATATTGTAATTTTTTAGACTTCATTGGTGCCTCTATTCCGACTGTCACCTGTTCCTGATTAAATAGACGCTGAGTGTTTCAGACATGTGATAGTCCAGCTCAGGTTTAACTGGTGAGAGTTTGGATGCAGAAAGAATAGTCAATGAACGGCCTGTCGCTTTGAGACCTCAGTTACACATTAAAATTAACTTTCATGCCTCTTATTATCTGAATAAATCAGTAATGTCAGAAATATCTCAGTAAATGAAATAACAGCAGGTCCCAGTTCAGCTACATATAATCTGATAAATCTGGTTTGAGATCTTTTTGTAAGAAATGCGTGTTGACATTTCTTATTTTGCTCATTTGTGCTCACTGCTCTCTAAACTAATTTCACGTCAGGAGGCCAAATTATTCTTCTGCTCCTATTTCAATGGAAAATCCACTCAAAGCTCCTGACCTCTCACTTTGTGTTTAACAGTAAAATAGCAGAGCTTTTCCTGATCCAAACCGCCGTTCGCCTCAGTCCCACAGGTCCAATTACCTCACACACCATCGACTGGCGCTTGTGCTCACTTGTAAATGGAAATTTGTCTTTTAAAAAAAGCAGAAACACTTTTTGGTACCTGTTTTGAAAAAAACTTGGTTTCCAAAGTCATATTTTTCCACGTGTTATGCATAAAATCTGGCCTGTTTGTAAATGATTTACAGCAGGGAGAGTTGATTTGTCAGAAGCAGGAAAAATCAGAAAGCATAAGAATTTGATTAAGATCAGGGCTGAAACAATCAGATTAATCGTCAACTAATTTAGTAATCGATTAATCATTAACTGGAACACACACTCAAAAAACGGCCATTTACTGAAAGAACAACACACTCAGGAGCAATTAAGCCAAATCTGTACAAAAACCATAAATACACTTTGCACTTAAGATAAAAAGAAAACTCAACAGATGTAATTTTAGCTCCACTTGGTTCGAATTCAGTTAGAAAAAAACTCACATCAAGCATATTTTGCTATCCAGTTATTAATTGTTAAATCCATAAAATGATCAACAATTTAGCCCTATGCTGTACAGATGTAAGTGAAAAGCTGTTAACTAGTTGATGCCGCCCTTTAGGAGGAGCCACCCTGGGCACCTGCCCACTTCGCCCATATGAGAACCCGCTTCTGTCTGAGTGAGTTAAAAAATACTAAATTACAAACAGAAAACCCTGAAAATCTCAATCCTTTAAAGGTTTTCTGTGTTGTCACAATGTGACTTCACACTTTTGGCCACATGAGAAGAATCACTTTGTCACAGTTGAACTTTATAATTTAGCCCCGTTTTAATTCAAGTGTCTTAATGCGTTAAAATAAATCTTGAAAGGGCAGCAGAGCGGAAACACAAAACCAGTGAAAATGAAAGATGCCTATCTGAGCTGTTCTATGAATGACGGTTGTTCCAGTTATTGTACAGAAGCTGTGCTGTGGTTTTTTTGTTCATACGAGCGAGCGTGATGTTTTCCTGCCTGTGAGAACTGGTGGTTTTACTCGGCCTTTCAGCAGAGTAAACACAATTCAGATCCGCCTGACGACTATTTTGGCACCGAGGACCTTTTTGATTGAGCTACAGAATTTCTTCAACAACAAACAAGGCAGCCTAAATTACAACCCAAAGCTGCAAATGATTATCCCGTATGCTTCACACGCACCAGTGAGTGCAGTTACGCGTTCTGCAACTGAGCAATTTGTCATGCCTTATAAAATAAACTGCTCCACATTCTCAGGTTTTAGGGGTTTTTTCCTCTCTGATTGTGAAGCAATGCATTTATCAGCGTGTTCCTTCTGTGTTGCAACGTCCTGTTCTCGGCCTCTGTGTGTGTTTCAGTCACAGTTTTGGATGTTTTCTGTGGGTTTATCATTGACACGGTGTCACTGCGGACTGGAGCGCCAGGGTCATGGTGGAAGGGGTCAACGCTGTGTGAGCACACAGAGAACGTTGCATTCACTGCCATGATTTCAAGCCATAAAGAGGAAATTTATTTGAAATGGGGCGTGCTGTGACTGAAACATTTGTCTTGCAGTAGCTGAGTCATTACTTGATCTTTCAATATGTTGACACATCAAATATAAACAGCTCTTTCTGTTTTTTGTTCTGTCATATGATCTTTTTGCTTCACACACATTTTTCCAGATGCCATCAGCCGGTCTCCCGTCAAACGCGGTTTCGCTGACAGTGTGAGCGGCGGCATTACTGCAAAGAAATCTGCACTCTGTTTACTAAATAAAGCGTGTGCCGTATTTAATCTCCAAAGAGGAGGATGTGAGTGATTTGTAAATGTATTCCTCATCAAAACCAGAAGCTTGCCTGCTTGTAGAGCCTTCCTCTTTTCTTTCTACTAGTCATATGTTTGCTTTTTTTTTTTAGCTACTGGTAAAACTGGTGCTATAACCAGCTTTCATGCATGATCTGGCTTTGTTCTAGCTGGAGCACATTTCAGAACATGACTAATGTCATGGTTATGATGGAAAATGCAGCTCAGTGACATCAGTACAGCTTTAGGGTAGCAATCAAACGCACCTCTGTGTTTAGGTGTCAGAAACACCAGAAGACAAACAGCAAATAAGAAGGTGCTAAAAGGAGAGTGTGGTCTGTTGCTGGCGGGGTAGACAGACCGGATGAATGGCTGTAAAATGGGAGTTAAACACAATAGGTGGAGTTTAATGTATGCAAACAAGTATATCAAACAAGTTTATTATTAAATTTAATTTGAAAGTTTCTTTCTGAGGAAACCCAGCAGAGCAGTGAGTCATTATGCACCCATCCTAGCGATAGGAAACAATCACATGACTTTACAGATTATACATGTGGAGACAGTTGAGAGGAAAATCTCCCCTTTAACGGGAAGAAATCTCCAGCAGGACCAGAACCTGGCTCAGTATGAGCGGCCATCTGCCATGACCGAATGGAAGCGCAGTTATTTTATTCTCTTTTTGTGTTGTAAATTCATCCTTATGCTACAATTTTTATTCATAAATTTTTTTTGCCTTAATTTGAATCTACATGCCTTCATTTACCTTTATTTTGCTGCTGGTACACTGAAACTGGTGGAAAATTCAAGGATATTTCTATAATATTCTATTCTAATGGTAATTTACATGAAAAACCTCCTGATCCATATTCTGTTTTGGGCTGGCTCTGATCAGAAAGAAGATCATAGAGTCAAACATTTATTTTTCTACATTCTTTCTTTCTCTTTCCCTCTGCTCTGTTAAGTGCTTCAGTTAACCTTATCTGCAAACACATTTCTTTCTGTTTATTGTTCGCCTCTTAGAGAAACACCAGGTTTCAGCTCCTTTATTGTGGGATGAACATTAACCACCTCAGAAAAAGCACTTTCCTTGAGCTGGCGAGAAGCCGTGCATACAATGAGGGCTTTTAATCCAACTTGCTCTACTGCTAAAAGTAGTGTTATTATTCCCCTTTGGCAGTGTTACTCTGGTTGCACACATGCATGCAGAGAGGCAGGAAAAAGGGAAGGAGAAACTGTGTCCAGAACATGTAAATTCTTGTCTGTTTGCAAAGGTGAAGTTGCTGCAGAGGTTATATAACCTGCTATCAACATAAATGGAGATTAGCATGCTGTATATTGCTATGTGCTTAAGCGCGTGATAGCAGCTGTGGCCCCAAGATTAAAAATGGCATGGTTCAGGGAAGTCGATGTCCGGAGACAAAAAGCAAATTACGCCCACACTTTCAACTCAGATCCGCAGAAGAACAAACTAAAGGTTGTGTCCTTGGAACGCTGTGTGTCAGTGGTTTCTCAAGTGCTTCAAGGCTTATGCACCACTTCCCTGTCTAACTTTGTGTACAGCACAAAGTGTGCATGCCCTGGGAAATCAAAAACCACCTCTTGTTTTCACAGAAAGAATGCCTCTCCTCTTCCACGTACTTGACGATGAATGCCCTTGCAGTCTCCCATGCTGAAGCAGCCAAACAACGTTGCAGATTGTTATCAAGGAAAAGTTCAAATGCTTGGATGTGAACATAAACAGAATTTTTTTTTTCTTGTCCCTGACAGTGGCAGTTCCACACCCGTGTGCTGTGCAGGGTGAACCTCTGGTGAACTCTTGCGCAGTTAAAGCCGTGTGGCTGAAAGAGTGATAAACCGACCCCTCCTCTCTGTTTCACACAGACCCGTGCCAGGTCCGGTGGGTTCATTGCTGCCACTCTGATCTACACAGGACACAGTGACACCTGCTGGATTCACTGATTTAAAACTGATTTATAATAACAGCTTAGGGCTGCAAGGATTAATCCGATTAATCGTGACGAAAGCAGGTAAAGTTGATTTGTCAGAAGCAGAAAAAATGTCAAGCATAAGAAGTTGAGTAAGATTAACGTCAGGGCTGAAACAATCAATCCGATTAATCATCATCGTCAACTACTTTCGCAATCGATTGTTAACTGGAGTATAAATACTCAAAAAAAGATCATTGCCAAAACTTTACAAAATATCAATCAAGTTTATTTGTATTGTCCATTTGAGAAACATGGCAGTTCAACATGTTTATATCATGAAAATATAATTTACAATTGCCAGTAAAGGAACTCAATGTTTCGGCTGTTTTGCAGTTTTCTAGAAGTTTGTTCCAGATTTGAGATGCATAGAAGTGTATATATAAAAAATACATTTTGCACCGAAGATTAAAACAGCTTTCTCTGTAAATCTGTTTTACCCAAAACTGCAAAAGGAAATATTGTTTATTTTCTTATTTTGAAAGAACTGAATTATTTGTTTATTTGCAATTATTTTACTGTATTTATAATATTGTATAAAAAAGGCTGAAATAGTTACATTAAAAATCTGTTGAATGTGGCATTTTCTTTCTCCAATTAATCAGTTAGTTGTCAGAATAATCAAATACTGAAACAATCGTTAGTATCAGTCCTATAGCGGTTGGGTCGTTACTACCTTGTGATTTGAATAATAATGACCAACAATGAGATTTAAAGAGTTTTGCACATGCAACCAACCAGTGAAACTGCTACCTGTTAGTCAAGCGTCAACACGGTTTCATCTGATGTCTGCGTCATGCAGGACGAGGCATTCGAAGGTCTGAAAATAGATGAAGAGGAAAGCAGTTCCCGCTCAGGGCAGCAGACGTCTTGGCCAGCATGGCCTATCTTTCCACTCCGAGTCCTTGTAAGAACAAACTGATAGCATGATGAATGCTGTCTGAAATGCAATGCCTCATAACTCAGACCACCAGCGCGGCCCTCAGCGCTCCATTCCTCCTAGGGAGACATTGCAGCACCTGCGGCTCGGCTGCAGCGGGTTTTGCTTTCCCTTCTTATTTCTCTGACATTAATAAGCGAAGGTGTGGAGAGAATTCAGAAGACAGGATTTTCAATTTTGAGTCGATTCAAGTCCGACTCTGAATGCTTCATACAAGTAGACGGAAGTAACTGAAGTGAAACATAAATGATTAAAGTCAAGGTGAAAGTCGAGCTTTGACCATTTCCCAGAGTTCTGACTGACAGCAAAGAGGAAATTAATCAGAGAAGCAGCCAAGAGGGCAGAGGTGACTCTGGAGGAGCTGCAGAAATCCACAGCTCAGGTGAGAGAATCTGATGGCAGGAAAAAGTTGCTTCTGTTCTCAACTCAAATCATTTCTTGTTAATCTTCAAACATTTAGCTAACTAAAGAAGAAACCGCTGTTGAAAACTTTGGAAATGAAATTTACTGTCTTACATGTAAAATAATATGCTTGGTGAAGAACTAGGTAAGGCGGCACCAAACGATTATTTTAGGAATTGGGTCTATCAATTGTTCTGGCAATTAATCAATTATTCAGCCAAAAAAATGATCAGGATCTGCAGAAACTACTTTAGCATATTTTTATAAGTGATCAAGAAAAATTTTCAGTAAACAATCCATTTAATTCATTAAAAAAACATTATGGCTTAAAATGCAATAACACATTGAATCTCTTTGCGCTTAACTCTGATGATTGGAAGTGATTAAAAAGTCTAATTCTGGTAGTTATTTGAATTCCACTAAATTCAAATAACTACCATCAATGTTTTAAAACTTGAAGTTTCCAGTCATTTAAAATGGCCCAACCCCAGAATCTGCATTTAAAATATTTTTAAAACATGCCTGAATACACCAAACTTTTATCCAAAATGTGACAAATTCCCTGCAAAGAATGTGCAAAATGTCCTTTTACAAAATGTCTGCCTACTTTATTTATGTAAATGATTGCATGCTTAGTACATTGTTAATCCCATAAAAAAAAGATTGTTGTGTAATTTCTTCATCGTTTTAAGTTATTTTAGATTTTTCTTTTTTTGGTACAAGTAATTCTGACTTGACAATTTTGTCCCATATGAAAAGTTTGTACACCCCTATGTTAAATAATCTGTAGCGTCTACACAGCATTTATACGAGCCTGTCTCTGTTTCAGGAAGGACACCAACATCCTGTTTACAATAACTCATGAAAACTGGATCTATGTTTCTGAGAATGTTTGACACGTGATGAAATGATGGCAGCTTCGTGGAAATAATGTGGTTGAGGATGTGCAGATTTTGGTTTAATTTCTGAATAAATGTAAAATGATTCCTGCTTTCCACAACTTTTAAAAAACCTGCAGCATGCTGCAGTTTCAGACTGATGACATAACCTCAAGTGATCCCGCTACAAGAATTTCAACCCAACAGCACAAACCCAGATGCTACACTGTTAGGACACAACAACAGAAAGTCTCCAAATATGGCTGTGGTAACGTTAAGTAGCACGAATTTATGGTAGAAATGTAAAATTAGCCTCTTCCTGTTTTCCTCCAGAACTGATAAAATGCACATCTCTTTGGAAACAAGCGGCTGGATGCTTCAGCAGCCTAACAGCTGAGTGCTGGTGATAAAATGCTCAATGTCCTGTCCAGATTGTTCAGGAATGTTGGAGGGGAGCGCAGCGATCCATATGTTCGTTTTCCACATGGCACCGCTCTCTGGACTCTCCGGTTCCCATCTAAAGCAGCGTGTTTCATTAGGCTTGGCTGTGTGCAGCGTCTGTGGGGATTCAAGTCTATAAATCACAGCTGAGTTAAGTATTGAAATTAGCAGCAGGCTTTAGCAGAAATATTCGCCTGCAAATCTGAATCGACGGGTTGCTGCGCAGTTTGGTTGTCCAGTCTGCAGAAGAAATTCAAAAAAGGAACATTGCTTCAAGAGATGCTTTGTTTTCCTTGAAAGTGATGCATAAAATAAAGGTAAAGGTTTCATACAATGTAAACATTCCTGAGTGAAATTGGCCCCCCACCTTCTTCAAATCAGACAAAATTGGTGTCAAACGTTTGTGCTGCGTTTGTGCAGCAAAATCTTTTCGTTTGTGCCACTATCATTTCAAAGATATAAAGAAATGTTTTTAGAGGTCATCAAAGGTCAACCAGCCCCCCCACTTTTATAAAATCAAACAAAATACGTGTCGATCAACTCGGCTATGATTGTGCAGCAAAAATTTTCGTTTGTGCCGCTATCATTTTAAGTGGGAGGGCTGGTTGACCTTTTGACCTTTAACCTTTCATTAATATCTTCAAAGCCAAAGCAGCACAAACAAAAATTTTTGCTGCACAAACCAGCACAAACGTAGTCGAGTTAATTGACACCCATTTTGTCTGATTTGAAGAAGGTGAGGGGCAACTTCACTCAGGTTGTAAACATCCATTGATAAAAGTGATTTATTCGGATGTCTAGGTGATGCACGTCCTGCTGTGAAGAGCATGTTTAAAGATTTGTTGCATGTTTTATTGACAATATAAATTGTCATATAGTATAACACACTGCAAAAACAAAATCTAATGTTTTTGATCTAGTTAGTAGTTCAAATATCTTTGTGCACTTGAAATAAGACAAAAGTACCTTAAAAGTCACTTTTCAGCAAGATTTAGGAGTTTGTTTCAGTCAATAATTCCTTTCAATGAAAATATACTAGTTCCATTGGCAGATTATTTTACGTACCACAAGGCATTTTCCCAAATTAGAAATGAAACATTGCTAAAGTTAGGTTTCAATTCAGGGCCTCACAGTGGCGCAGTTGGTAGAACTGTTGCCTTGAAGCAAGGAGGTCCTGGGTTCGATTCCCGGCCCAGATTCTTTCTAAACGGTTCTCCCTGTGCATGGTGGGTTCTCTCCAGGTACTCCGGAGAGTCCAAAAACATGACTGTTAAGTTAATTGGTCTCTCTAAATTCTCCCTAGGTGTGTGTGTGTGTGTGTGTGTGTGTGTGTGTGTGTGTGTGTGTGTGTGTGTGTGTGTGTGTGTGTGTGTGTGCGTGGTTGTTTGTCATGTCTGTCTCTGTGTTGCCCTGCATGCAACAGACTGGCGACCTGTCCAGGGTGAACATTAGTTGGAGATAGGCACCAGCACCCCTCCTGACCCCACTAGGGAGAAAATGGATGGATCGAGGTTTCAAGTCACCCTTGGAATCCTTCAAAATGTTTGGAAAGTGATTGATTTCTGTACAAAACCATTGATAGTGCTTCAAATTCAAACTGTACAGTTGTGTAATAAAGTGCAATCAAAAGTTGGATCAAAAACTAAAATTTGGACATTATTTAAATGTGTTATTTAATATTTGTTGGATTTTCTTTTTGTGATTTTCTTTGTAAATTATATATAACTTGAGTATGAAGGTCATTTATCTTAACATTATATGCTTGGATTGTTTCAGTGTAAGGAATATTGATCGTGTCTAACGGCTCAGTGACTTTACATTTTAAACGATACTGAAATTGGGGGATTTTTTCTTTTTTTGTTACATTAGTTTTATTCCAGGATCATTCTGGTGTATAAGTTGTGTGTGACAGAGACATTTCAAAACATAAAATTTAGCTGTATTTTAGTTGACCTTGTATAGGATGCAGAATACTACCACAAAAATATTAATAACAGTAGTTCATTTGTATTGTCTTTATCTCTAAAGTGTGGTGCTGGAAAAGTTTGAAAACCTACCTTGAAAATGCCTGAAAAGTGCTGAATTTTATTGTGGGAAATGTTTAGGAACCCTGCACCTTATTTATTGTCTGCTTGTTTTTTGAGGATAAGTTGCATAAATGCATGACATATAAAACTTCTCAGTGAATCATGGGAAGTCTCTAAGGACCCAGTAGCACTACAAAACGGATGAGTCAAGATCTCCAGTCTTAACTGTAAGCTTTATCAAAAAGAAAACCTTCAGAGCTGAGACCTGAAGTAGGCAGGGTGTCTCCCTCCTGGACTAAAGCTGGGAGCTGATATCTGCAGGCTCTGTGTCTTGTTCCACTTACCACAGGAACAGCAGGTAATCCTCCAGGCTGAGTCAAAATCTTTGCTTTAAAAATGCAGGCCTGAGAACTGGTGATATAGAACTAGGATAAACATCCTGTTTCCATCGGAAAAACCAGAGAAATAAACACCGAAACTGAGATGAGTTACAGTCCATGTTGCCTTATTACCTGCTCTTGCTTTTCTTGTCACCTTAAAATGTTTCAGATCATCAAACAAAGATAAGATGAGGAAATACAAAATGCAGTTTTGAAATGATTATACTGTTTGTCAATAATTGTCATCAGTTTCACTTGGCTAGATTAGATCTGGCAGAATCAAGAAGTCGCTTAAAGTGTAACTAAACCCAAATCAAAATTTTTGCAAATATATTATTTAGTGTTCTATTATTATGCAACATTTTTTGTGTAAATCTGTTTAGTTCTGTATCATTTTGCCTAAAACCGTCTCAGTGGTGCCATTGTTAGATTGAACAGTTGAATTTTCTTATTGGTTCTGACAATACAGTTTGGTACAACTACATACAAACTACATACAAAGCAGTGATGTGCGGTGAGATTAGTAGTTGGTGAGGCACTTAATCATAATCATATTTACAAATATAGATCCCCTGCATGTTATTGTTCACATAAGAAAATTTTGCGCATGCGGACAACACTGGACGGCAGAAAGACTACACTTTAGCATGTCGTGCATGGCTGCGCCGCGCCGTAGAATAATTCAGTTAACTCAATCAAACTTGGACATGTAGATAAGTTACATGCTGTGGATATTACATGTCCACAGCATGTAATATGTTACATGCCACAGCATGTAATGTCTACATGGCATTGATCAATGAAATTGAAAATTTGTGATTTGTCACTAGTTTGTTGTTTGGAAAATAAAAGTTGCTAGCAAGTTTGAAATATTGCTAAATAGGGCGAAGAAATTGTAAAGTTAGCAACAGTGCTTCTTTCATCCTGACCACACTTCTGCAGGTCCTTTAAAACAAATGTTTATTAGAATATTTCCCATTTATTGTAGAATGAACTGGTTGCTTAGAAGCACGATATCTGGAGGTATTAAATGAGTTTATTATTTTCGTCTGGACCGCTGACATACAGCTGAGTTTTGGTTGCACAGCCAACTGCTTCTGAAAGTTGCTGCTGTCGCTTTCTGCCTCAGTGTGAAACGTTAAGGTCGTTAAGCGATCCAGCACCTCTGTGTGAAATGTTTGGGTTCTTCTGGAAAGAAAAAATTTAAGATATTTTCCCAGGATCCAAAAGGAGCACTTGTAAAACTTGTAAATATTAATTGGCAAATCCTGAAAAAGATTAGCTTTTAGTGTCGAAGTTTAATATCATATTGAACTGTAGTTTTTAACAATTGCATGCTTAAATCCATGACACAAATGTTTAGTTTTTCTTTTTTACTGATCTATCACTTCCTATTTCACTGGAATATAAATGTAATAAGTCACACAAGCTCATTTCTCTCTTCAAAGTCACAAAAAGAGGAGCAAATATTTACCTTCCTTCCTTAAAGTTGCAGAATGTAACTTTTATAAAAAATATTTTTACATACTTGTTCAAACTGTCAATATGTTGTGAGAAAGATAATCTGTGAAAATAATCAAACTCCCATGCCTTCTCCCAGTGCTGACAAGAAACAACCAATCAGAGCGAGGATGAGAGTCTTAGCGCTGTCAATCATCCTCTGTTTCAGTCTGAACAGCCCAATTCTCATCTTTTCACCAAAATAATCTAATTTGTGGCATTTCCACATGTGGAACTAAATCAGATACAAATCCAATTGTTTTCAAAGTGTCTGCAATCTGAACGGTCATGTCACATTTTAGTCTGTAGTAACAGACCTTTATGTCAGTGACATGATACATGCTTCATAATTCTGGACAAGATGAGTCTCCATGAAAAACATTTGCTTTAAGGCTCTTGAGCACATCTGTCTCAGGACTGGCAACAAATGTGGAAGGAGCTGTAACTGTTACAAATATACAATAACTTGAGGAATAAATAATTTTAATTTCAACTCAAACATCATGGTTTGCTCTGGGAAAGGAAAATTTGGCAATGATACAAAAAAAGACGAGGTTTGTGATGCTAGCTGGCTGTAGGAGATATTCAACTCAATGGGTTGATGATAGATTGATAAAAATGCTAGTTTTTTAAGCTACTAACTAGCTAACCATAGGAAATATTCAACATGATGGATAAATAGATGAAAAAGTAGTTTCTTCTGGCTGAATAATTTGGAGATAGCCAACATAAAGGATGGGGGCGTGCTGTGGTGGCGCGGGGTTTAGCCCGCCCCATGTTTGGAGGCCTTAGTCCTCGACGCAGACGTCGCGGGTTCGACTCCCGGTCCCGGCGACCTTTGCCGCATGTCTTCCCCCCTTCCTGTCAGCCTACTGTCACAAAAAATATAAGCCACTAGCACTGCAAAAACTCTTCGGAGAACAAAATGGTAAAAAAAAAAAAAAAAAACATAAAGGATGGATAAATATATGAAAAACTGTTTAGTTTTTTTCAGCACTAGCTTGCTAGCTATAGTGGATATTTAGCTGGATGGATAGCCAAATAGCTTTTTTCAGCTGCTAGCTGTAAGAGACATTCAACATGTTGAATAGATAGATGGATAGATTAGTAGACAGATGATGGATTCCAGGTAAATTTAGTCACATCTGATGATGCTGAATAAATGAGCAGGTCCTGGTGTAAGGAAAGAACACAGTGACCTGGGAGAAAACGCCCTATTATTAGTTCCCTATATTCATCCTTTTCTCTAAACATTTTTCTTATTTTACCCTCAAACCAAACATCAAAGGCTGAGACACTTGAAGTCTTATAGCAACAGGAAGATGCTCTGCCCTCCTCAGAGAACCCCCCGTTAATTTCCAGCCTTGTCTCTGTTTTTTACGACCACCATGACGTCAAAGGCCTTGCCTCACTTATTGTTTCTCCAGGATTGACGGAGGGCTTCACACCGGAGTAGTGCTTCCTGTAAGGATCTATAATAGCTGTCCTTTCTCCCTCCGCCTGCCCACGATCGTTGAAGTCACCTACGGTTCTGTGTGTTCAGAGAACGCCGCCTTCGTGACGAGAAGCCTGGCCTCCTGGGGACAAGGCTGTAAATATCGCTGTTGTTCTTGGGGTGGATGGTGTGCGCAATGGGGAGGGGATGCACAGCCTTACACCTGCATATGTGTGTGTGTGTGTGTGCGCGTGCATGCGTGTGTGTGTGTGTGTGTGTGTGTGTGTGTGTGTGGGGAAAGAGCACCCCACAGGTAGGGGGGACGGATGGATCCGTGTGAGTCACAGCGAGGGGACAGGTTATAGATTCACACCAGCGTCACGGGCATCCTTTGTGTAACTAAAAGAAAGCTGTATGGCAGGCCGTTTTAACATAAAATCAGTTTGACCCCACCAGCATTCCAGATAGTAGTTAAATAGATTTTACTGGTGCAAATTAAATTGCAGACATCCTGAAAGCAAATCAAGCCTAAACTAGTGATATCTGGAAAGGTGACCTATGATGATTCATCGAACAGATTAGGATATGGCCTGTAGAAAACATTCAGATTTTTTGCACTAAATCATTTTTAGATAATGAGATTTTAGTATGCTCAGTTCTTCCTATTTTATGCAAAAAGATGCGCAATTATACAACCGTACATCTCTGAAAAGTAGAAGAAGAGCCTTGTGAGTGGTTTCTGGATGGTAAATCAACAACAAAACACTTGTCTTTTCCAGCAGCCACTGAACGGGAAAACCAGCTGACCAATCATGCTGGAGCTCTGTTTGGGTTGCTAGGTAACAGGCTGGGCTGTGTTAGGGTTTCTAGGTAATGGTGCAGTGCCTGCAGATTTGTCATGTTACATTCTGGAAGTTTTTGACACGGCTCTTTTTCCAGACACCAAAAAACATAAACATATTGCCAAAAATAGGCCGGGTGTTTTTTTTTTGAGCATTTGGGCTGTTTTTAGAATCAGTTGAGACCCAAAAGAAAGTACAAAAATGTCTAAAATATGAATTTTAAATAATGTGAGCCCTTTAAGATATCTCCAAATGAATTAGAGATATCTTTAACTGGATTGCTTTCCTATTTGAGACATCTTAAATTAACATTCTGAGTAGTCAGAATGACATTGCTGATGTCTTTAATTAGTGTCTTCTCTAGTCAAAATTTCACAGATTTACATAGCATTTTGAAATTTCAATAAAACAATGAAAAACAAAAAAACAAAAAAAAAAGATATTTGAAAATACTCCATTTTCAATTTGTTTATGGGATAATAGTAGCACTTTTAGCTTTTCAAAGCCATTTATAAGTACATTGTATTGGTTGAAAGTGAATAAATAGGAAAGTTCAAGTTGATGAAGTTTTCCGTTCTTATATCTCATTCTGTTGCGCTCTTTGTATATTGTTATATATTTTTATTACATATTTTTCTGAGAATTTTGTGCTGTAATCCCAAAATTCTGCTTCAACTGTTTGAACAATGCAATTCTTAATTCAGATATCTGAAAATATGATTTTGACTATTTATAATTACATCCAAGACATCGTAAATTACAGATACGTGACTCTTCAAATTATGAACCCGGTGACTTCATTTGAGATATCTTGAAATACATTTTAAACCATCAACATGTAATTGAAGATATTGTGAATTATTATTATTACTACTCAGAATGTTAATGCAGATATCTTACATTACCATTCTGGATTGTCAAAATGTAGTTGTGTCTTGTCAAATTCTGTAATGTAATTATGGACAGTCAGATAAAATCTGATATTATGTTAAAAAGGATTGCCATAAAGACGGAGAGGCCCGTTCTACTGCTTCCACTGAGCACCAGACTGATGACGCACACGCTTCCTGGGTGTTTATGTTTAATTTATGATTTAATAAATCACAGGCAAAAACTTATCCTTTCATTTCCCCAGTTTGCATCTCCGCTCTGTTGTCTTTCTCATCTTCTCCCTCACCTCCGTGCTCCATCATCCGTGTTTTCTTTCAGAAAGAAAGAAAAACATTCCATATTTCCTCCCACCTCAGTGGCTCATTTCTGGCTCGTGTTGTTTGTGGAGGTTCAATGGAGCGTCTCTTACCGGCCCCTCGACAGATTCCAGACTACGCGCTGCAGCTACAACTATAGAATAGGTTTCAGGTTTGGCTCTGCTTCGTTCAAAATTGCCAGCGATGCATTCAGTGTTTAAATAATGATCTTAGCGCAGAGTTAATGGCAGTCACAGGAGGGCTAACAAGGCGAGAGCATTGTTGGTGCTCTAGCTAGCGTGCACCCAGAAAGGCCTGGGTTAATAGGGACAAGATGTATCCTTAATGGAAATGAAGGCTGCTTGAGGGAGGACATTACTGCGATTCTTTCATGTGTGATGTTTTGAAGGAGCAAATGTGGCCATTATTTCCTCCCGTTGATTTCTCTTGTTGCATCTTTGGGGGATGGGAATTAGAGTCAGTCGGTGCCCTTTTGTTAATGGTGTTAGCTTGTATGCAAATTGATAAAAAGCAGCACACAAATCAATGTGAGCTTTCAATCGCTTCATCTCTGTCTCTAATGTTTCCTTCTCTTTAAGCTTTGTGTTTAACTATACAGAGGTTGTCAAAACATATTTGCTCCATAGAGGCAAGTTTTCAAAGGATGATTTTATTTATTAATGGATAAAAAGTTATCCAGACCAACCTGGCTACATGTGGATTACTGGTTGGCGACAACAGTTGGCATCAACTAATTAAAATTTTTTTTTTTTTTAAAAGTCTTGTCTCTCCACTTTGCAGAACGGCCTATTTAAAGGGAAACTTTTATGTAAAATTCACTTTTTACACGTTTTTGTACTTCCATTTGCATCTCTACTCTTTTTTTGGTGCTTGTTTTTAGTAGTAAACATCCAACTTTTTTTGTGTCTGGAAAACCTCCAGATTGTGATGTCACAATTGGCCATTACCTAGCAACCCAAGCAGAGCTGACCAGCTGGTTTTACTGCCATATGCTGGAAAAGACACATATTTTGTTAATGACTTACCATCCAGAAACTACTTATTGGATTCTTAACAGTTGTTTTTCTGCTTCTGTGTCTGATTCAGGGTCAAAGATGTATGGTTATAAAATTACGCATCTGTTTGAATTCATTTTGACATGTATAAAGTGCAAACATTGAGTTGGGGGCGTCTCTAACAGCAGCTCATTTGCAAAAAAAGTGAAAAATAGAAGCTTGAAATAGGAAGAACTGAGGGGATGAAATCTCATTATCTAAGAATGATTTTGTACAGAAAATGTAATGAACATGTTTTGAGTAGTTCATAGCAGCAGCGTTCATTATTACATCTGTAAACAGAGCGCTGCTGTGTGATGTCTATGTTCTTCTTCTACGCATGCAGATCGATTTGAGGTTGTAAACCATGCCACCATGTAAAATCAAAATCAGATTTCAGCAAAAAAAAATTATTTTGAAAACTACCTTTTATACTTTATTGTTGTCTGATTTTAAAATATATTTGATGAAAGGTTCGATTACCATTAAAAATCAACAAGCAAACAGCAGAAATCTTTACTGAGAGACTAAACGGCTGCAGGTTCATTCGGTTTTTCCTTTCCCACAGCAAAATTTCACCAAGATATTGTTTCATTAAGGGAATAGCCGTAGATGGGGAGAGCATGCTCCATTATTGATGGAACTCATTGGGTTTTTTTCAGTGAGCCACAATGGATTCTCCTGATTGATCGGGCCAGACGAGCGATGATTCGACTCAGAGGAACAGACATGTAGAAGTATGAGTGATCGTCAGAGATAAACCCCCCACCGAGTGCTCACACATGAGTGTACAGTAAGAGGACGTCTCTGTAATGAAGACAGCTGCCTGACAGTAATGAACAACATGCAGGAGATTTGGCTGTTGCACAGATGAAACAATTAATATTCATGCTTGGCTGGAAATGAAATAAATAGCTGAGATTCTCACTTGTACCTCAGTGGCTGGAATGATTGAAGAGAGCAGGAGAATTTTATCCAAATAGGTTGATAAAAAAAGTTCCTTTGCTCTGGGAACTCTGGTCTCTTTCAGGATGATTTTTCATTTTACCACTTCAGGAATGGTTTAAGAAAAAAGGACAATGAATTTGAGATGTTGGCTCTGCCTCCAAACTCTTACGATCTTGGTCCAATCTAGCATCAGTGGGAAGTTCTGGACAAACATGGCTGATACCACAGCACACGGTCAGCGGTCCGGAAAGCCCGGTCAGGACTGCTTTGGTAACCAAAGGGAACCAAAACGCCATTAGCAGGGCGGCCATATTGTTTAGCCTGATCTGTGCAGTTTTTCTTAATTCTTAGGATGTTTTACAGCCTGGAGCCCCCCCAGAGTTGGTGAGACTGAATACTTTTGAATTGTCGTAATAAACAATAAATCATTTAATAGTATCGTAAATTAATTTCCATTTGCATGATTTATTTATCTATTTTACTCTTTTCTATTTGTCTTTCTACTAAACAGTCTTCAGTTTAGTGCTATGGTCTCAAATAGACCATTTTTGAAGGAATATTTTGTTTAAAGATTCAACTCATTTTATTTGTTGTTTCATTTTATTTTTTTATTTTGGATATTTAAAATGCTTTCCAGTTCCAGTGTTAAATGTTCATCATAATTTAAAGTTTACTGATATTTGAGAATATGTTCTTGCAATATTATGGAATTATCATCATATTACTTGAAAATGGTCTCCAAACAACAATATTGTCGTTTATCGCAATAACTTCTGGGACAATTTAATGCCTAGAAGTTACCAGGAAGCTTGTCAAGATGAATCAAACTAAATGCAGGCGAATATTTTCAGTAAATCTTTTAAAAGTCTTCAAACATTCAGCCAGGGAGACAATGTGGTGGTTTAACCCAAAGCACATTAGTGTGTCAGAATGGCCTAGTCAAAGTCTGCACCTAAATCCAACTGAGATTTTATAACAAGACTTAAAAATTGAATGAAATTTTTAAGCTGAATTTTGCAAAGAATAAAAGCAAAACAGTTCAGTCTGCAGTGGCTCATATTGGACTCAAATTTACACATTTTGGACCAAAACATGTAAATCTTCCTGGCCTGTTTGATGGCTGGACATCAAATGCTGTAATTATTTAAACAGATGAACGTGATTCCTTCAGGCTAAGTTGTCATCATCTGGGTATACTCAAATAGTTTAAATGGATCATCATTTTAGTTTATTTAAACTAGTAGCCTTATGAAATAAGAATATTTTGTATGAATCTGCAAATAGAAATAAATTTGGTGATCCTAACTGACTTTAAAGAGAAACTTTTTTTCTGACTTAATGTCAGATAGTCAGAAAAAAATTAGCTTTTTAAGCAGATAATATAAAAATCTGCTTTCAGCTGTATCTTCACGTTCATGTGAAATGTTGAGTCACATGTGACTCGTGTCAAAGACAGTCGACATCGTTTTTCTGAGATGTCTGAGAAATGCTCTCCTCTCACCATCTGTGCTCCACAGACATAAGCATGCAACATGTGAGTGAACCTGTAAAATAAGGAGGAGAAAACATGCACACAAAAGTTTCAATAAAACAAGGAGCGCTGTTGTTTTCCCGTCGTGTTGCCATGTTAGCTGTACCTGAGTCACCCACACAGGGCCGGTTTAAGGTCCTGCATAATTACACTCAGCTGACAGCAATTCTCTCCTGTTTCCCTCCATAAATAATCCTGTATTCTAATCTGCAGGTGGGCAAATCCACAAACAATATTATCAACCCACACACAGTCCTGCAATAACAGAGTTTCATGATATTAATTGTCAGCACAGAGTGGTGGGCTGGTAGAAAAACAGCCCACCACCTCCACACCCAGCAGCCTTTTTATTATAAAAAGGCTGCTGGGTGTGGAGGCTGCTGAAGCTTCAAGTCAACGTCAGTTTAAAAAAAATCCTGGTTAAATAACTCTCTTTTCATTTGCTTAAAAAGGAAAAGCAGAGCAGCCATGATGCCCAGCCGGATTATCTGTGTCATAGCTTATTGGGTTTTTATTGTTAAGTGCCACATAAAACAGCACATCGATACATGAGCATTGATTTGCTCATGGGTCGGTGAGCTCCCCCAGATGGTGAACATGCCTGTGAACACACACACACACACACACTGGTGGATGTGGTAGAGAGGAGGAAGAGCGTGCGGAGGTGGTCACATGGATAAGAGGATGCCAGCATCAGATCTGCCTGAGACCCCCACGCCGGCCCACTGGGACACCGGGATGAATAAATGGATGTGTCCAGATGGACGAGAAAGGGAGAGAGAGAGAGAGGCAACCCCCCACCACACACACACACACACACATATGCACATACACACGCACACACACACATATGCACATACACATGCACACACACACACACACACACACGCACACAGACACGTGAGGTGCATTGTCTGTGTGAGCTCAGGCCCTGTTTCACATCCTGGCTGCTGGTCACAAAGTTGTTCCACCAACAAACAAACACTCACTCGTCCTTTCCCTTCTATCCAACTGAGCACTTTGTATTGACTTCTAATCATTTTAACAACATTTATGTATTTACACCTAACCCAGAAGTTTAATCTAACCCTAACTTTAAAGCTGCAATATGTAACTTTTACAAAAATATATTTTTTGCATGTATATTAAAACTGTCACTGTGTCATGTATGAAGAAATGTAGCAGTCAAAAGCAGCCAATCAGAGCCAGGAGGAGGATTTTATCGCTGTCAATCAACCTCATGTATGCTGCTAAATGAGCTAATGGTGAAAAAACAACTCACCTTTACAGGAAAACAGTTTATTATCCGCCTTCATCAGTGGCCATACTAACTAGCATTAGCATTCACACAGGCTCTGCTGACTGGGAGAAGCTGGATCCCAGCCCAGGTTTGGGCTCCATGGGGAGCAGTAGGTCCTCACGATGAAGCATTTGTTGGAGAAATGGTCCTTACACTGTATCAAAAACAAAGACACACACATATTATGATCAGGCTTATCACAGGCAGCAGAACATTACTGATTAACAAGCAGCGGCACTTCAGAGTCCAACAGGCCTGTCTCGAAAACAAATTTTCCTGGATGATAAATTGTCCCAGAAGTTATTGCAATAAATAATAACATTGTTGTTTTGCGACCATTTTCAAGTATAATAATGGTAATGACACAATAATACAAGAACAGATTCTCAAAGATCAATAAACTTTCAATTCTAGCATTTAACTGGTACCGAAAGACATTTTAAATATCCAAAGTAATACAAAACAACAGAAACAGCAAATAAAATAAATTATGAAATCTTTATAAGTAGGTTAAATTTATGGAAAATTGATCCGTCGGCGTCTGTTTGCGCGTATTTGCAACCATACAGTGTTTTGCCACTTGTGCAGTTTGAAACGTGTAAATTTGGGAAACCGTTTACACCAGTGACGTGCGGTGAGGTTCATAGTTGGTGAGGCACTAACTTAATCATAATCATATTTATATATATAGATCCCCTGCATGATATTGTTTCTCCCTAGGTGTGCGTCGTAGAATAATTTCGTTAACTCAATCAAACTTGGACATGTAGATATTACTAATTTCATGTTGTGCTCCACAACAAAGGGAGAAACCGTTAAAGTACAACTCTAAACCTCTTCTTTCTCGCTCTCTGTATCAGACTCGTTGCCATAGCAACTGAAACAACACTCAAATATTTCCCACATAAAGAGCAGAACAGTCAGTCTGTTGCAGTAGTATAGTTTTAGGCTTGATGCTTATTTTGCAATTATTAATAACTGATTGCTGTGATAAGAGGAGAAAACTATAAATATATTGCTGCACTTGACTGTATGGCTAGCTCCATGGCTAGCTCGATGTTCCTGTCTCTTCCTCTGCAGTTGTGAAGTCTCAATGTCTGGGATCATGAGCGCCCCCTGCCATGAGGCAGGAGAACTGCCTGCCTCACCTCGAATCTGTTCTCTGCTGTTTCTGATCGCTCCTCAGCACAGGAAACACGTTACGCACACAGTTGGAGACAAAAACACTGTACATTATATACATAAGCTAAATTAAGGAATATCAGTTCATACATTAAATGTTTTTTAAGCATTTTATTGGTGACGTACAGACAGGAGGAGCACCCTGTCATAGAAAGGCAGCCAGTGCAGTGAGAGAGGTTGATCAATCCCAGGTGAGGCTCAGTTCGCTGCTGCCTCACCGGCTGCACTTCTGAGCATTTGAGTGAGAAAATGCAAAAATTCTGCGATTTTGAAGAAAAAATAATCAGAATTGGTTAAGCTAAGTGAAAAATATGTACTTTATAGTACAAACCACTGGGTGAAAATAGCAAGATAAATGATTTTATCATTGTATATTATTTTTTCATATGACAGGGGAGGCTCTGCCTCACCTGCCTCCCCTGACCGCACGTCACTGGTTTACACATATGTGAATGTTTTGGTAACCCATGCACATTTGTGAATTATGTTGTACACTTACAACATAATTTATACACTTGTGAATCTTTTTGACACTAATTTAGCTCCATACCAGCAAGTGTAGAAGGAGAGAGGAGCTTAAATACTGGTGGTGGTCTCTCTGAATCGCTTGTTTGTCAGTAACATGATGAACAGAAATAAACTGAGGGGGGTTAAATAAGATGATGCTGATCACCTTGTAATCTCGTATAACTTCATCTTTTTCTACAATTTAACATATACTGGTCTCAGAACCATTGATGCTACATCAATGGTTGTATCGTTGTGATAAATGAGCAGATTCAACCCTCTACTCGTCCTTCCACCTGCACCTATAGTGCAGGAGATGCATCTTTTGGTAAAATACTGTAGAACTGTCTTTCTCTCACTCCGTCCCTCCTGCCCTTGTTGCCTTGCTGCCTTGTTTTGAGGTTCAGGTTCCCAGAGGCAGACTGCTCATCCCTCAATAACTCCAGCTGGCTCCCTGCGGTGCTGAGCTCTGTCCTGCACCACTCAATTACTTCCCTCCATAAAGACATACAGATGGGCTGGGACATACAAACACACACACACACGTCTCTGCAAGCACCCAATAAACACTGACCTGCTGTTGAACGCAGTTAAAACTCTACACAAAGCATGTGTTGCGTTACCAGTAAAGGCAAACATTTTCTCCCTTTTTATGTTAGAAGATAAAAACCTTCTCCTTCCTTTCTATTCTTTTTTCCCTCATTTCTTTGCTCCGTTTCCATCCCTGGCTGTGCATCCACAGGCGGGTAATGAGAGCACACCAAAGATTGACTCACCTGCCTGCTTGCTGCAGAAAACTGCTTTAAGTGTGGCACGAACTCACTGTCAGTACATCACATTCCCCAATAAATAAGTCAGATGGAGACCAACATGCACTCCTAGACAGGTACACACAGGACTGCATAGTAGATCATTATAATTTCTAAATATCAGGTGTGGTAAATGCAATGCAGCAGATGACAACATGAAACTCTCCTGCAGGAAATGTATCAGCATGACTTTTCATATATAAATCAAGCATTTTTCAGTTTACGACCAAATTTGTCAGTTTGAGGCTTATTATTTCTATTTCTCATCATGCAAAACTTTAAAAGCCTTACAATAACTGAGTGTTTTTGAAGCACAATCCAAGACGCAAAATGTGAAAAACTCAAAGTTGTAAAAATGCTGCTGATGTTTAAGAGTTAGATGGACACAGAAATAATGGCAAGGTCTTAATAAAATAGTATCTACTTGATCATATAAGCATAATCTTAGTTGGTTTATTTTTTTTTTATTTCACAAGAGTTTCACTCCATGTGACCATTAATGTCCATGTTCCACCATATAAATATTTAAAATTACTTTTTATATGAGTTATGTATTTATATTGTTTCAATTAAACAATTAATCTGTTCCATAAATCCACTCCACTCTGTTTTTTAAATCAATTAGTTTATAACCCATCGTCTCGTCACAGATCATATCTTTTAGATTCTCTGAAAGCTCAGTGACTTGTTTTAAATGTAAACAGTGCAGTTTTAAATTTAACCAAATCACAAGGTTTCAATGTATTCGTCTTTAATAATAATGTTTGTGTGCTTACCCTACTCTACTTTATGAATAATGCTAATTATGCTCCTTGATGCTAAATAAGAAGGAAAACTAATTTTTTAAATGTAATTAGATGTATGGGCTCTTTGCACCTGCGACGCTGACGTCACATCCGCATGAGCGCTTTCTTGTTTCCGCTTTGAGTTGCCATGACAGCTAGGAAAGACAAAGTCGTACTTCAGAAGCAAATAAAGCAATACCATGAACATTGTTGTCTTCCAAATATAGTGGGCTTTTAAGTTTTCATGGATTTCCAAATGATCCTGAATTAAGAAGACTTGTAAATATTTGTCGCGATAAGTTAAAGCTAACGCGGCACAGCAAGGTTTGCAGCCTACACTTCACTCCAGATCAGCTTCTTCAGCCTAAAACTACCGGGGGGGGGGAGACGGAGGGTAAGTAAAGGAGCCTCCTGTGTTATTTCCATGGGATCACTTCTGTATTCAGTCTGAAAAAGCAAGTGTATGGGAACAAGTGAGCAGACCAGATCCAGACAGCCGAGCAACTGATCCGCCTGTACACACTGCTGTAAACACCAACCTATTTCAGCTCTTCACAAGAAACATGCAAAAGTATTAAAACAAAATAACACGGAGACCTTAAGGAATGCGGCCAAAATTTTGTAAAACCAACAACTTTGAACCTGGACAGTCAGCTGAACTCGAATCCTGACACCAATGCTGCCCTGCTTTTAAGCTGTGGGGCTTGTGCTTCCGCACAGTTCGGAAGCAAAAAGTCCAAACTGTAATTTCCCCAATTACTTGGTCTCTGACACAAACGACAACAAACACACATTACAGCAATACACTTGAAAATAAACACAAAATTGTTAGAATGAATGAAAATGTAGTTAAATAGCACATTTTTATAATGAAAATGTCCGAGAATATTGCCTACTATCATACGCTAAAGTTAATGCTAGTCACAAAGTTTAAAGAAAGTAAAACTCACCTTCATATCTGTGAATGTATAACGAGGCGTACATCTTAAAACCTTTCTCCAGCTTATTGTTGGGGCTTCGGATCAATGTACATTATTAATTGTTACCTTGGACAAGCCCTGCAAGCCCCTTGTGTAAAAGCCCCATTTTCAATAGACCGGAAGCGACCCAGCCGCTTAAACCCGAACGCGGAAGCTGACGTGCAAAGAGCCCATTGGTGGAGAGAATCGTGTTTTTCAAAGATCTGCAACATTTAGCCTTTAGTTGCGTCAGTGCTGCCCTCCTGCGGTTGAACGGTGGCTACTGCAATTGAATTCTGGGTTGCCTCAGAACATTTCTGCATAAAACACGACGGCAAACTTCTGACCAATCACACAAACTTCTTCACACAGCGCTCTGAACAAGGCTTACCTTTGCTTTAACGTGGCTCCACACATTTCCGGTGTTTCCGAAGTGTTCAGTCTTCATTTTGCGAACTTTACACATGATGAAGTTCATGTCCAGCTCGGTCTTCTTCTCGGGAATTAGGTACAAACCAAAATGGAGCCAGTTGAATTCCACTGGCGCTTCCCGCGCATGTCTACGTTCCAGTACCGTGGTGACGTCAGGACGTCCCACGTAATTACAAAATAGAAGCCGACAGATAGAATTGTTTTATTTTTTTATATAATTTAAATTGATTCTGAATCTAGGTAATAAAATAATTGTTTATTATTCTTGTTTTTTTTTATCAATTTTGATACTGGGACATTTTAAAATGATTCTGAATCGTATTGTCATTTATTATGCTTGTTATTTATTTTACATTAAGCATATTTTATGATTTTCTTTCACCTGATATCTTAAAAGCACTTTTCACTTCTTTAATCTGTCTGGGCTGAAATGAATAGATGTTTTTAAACAGCTATTTATATAACCCTTCATGTGCTGATTTATCCAAACTGAAGTCAAGCAT
>CAEFZX010003986.1:0-32500 GCA_903066825.1 Alfaro cultratus | reverse complement strand
AGAGCAAGCAATAACAGTGAAAGATAAATAGAGAGGCAGGTAGTCACACATATATGCTCATCAGGTATATTTTTATACCAGATTTCTGCAGAGAAAACCTGGCTGTGATTTATTGATCAACGTTTATGGAGGTGAAGCCTCGCTGTAGTTTTATTCTATCATTTATAAAAGCTTGAAGGTGACATAAATGTTACGCAAGTTTAACATTAAACTATCAGTTGCATGAAAAAAATCTGAGTAGGAATGCAACTAACAATCATTTTAGAATTTGACTATTCTGACGACTAATCAATTAATCGATTAATCTGATAAAAAAAATTGGCACATTCTATGGATTTTTTGTTTAAACCATAAAGCCTTTTTATTCAATATGAGACATACATAAAAAGATGCTGATAAAATAATTTAAACATTTTATTGCCTAAAATGCAATAACAGAAATCCTTGAGGACAGTTTTAGCTTAATTACTGCTCTGAAAATGTTGGTTTTTGAGTCGGCATAATCCAGCACACGATTAATTGATTACTAAATTAGCTGACAATTATTTCAATCATCAATTATTCACTATTAATCCAATTAATTGTTTCAGTTTTAAACCTGGGGAAAAAAACAAAAAGCACATTAATTAAGGGATAAATGAGAACCAAAAATAATTTGATCCTGTTTGAAAATAATCACCAAACTGTTAACTGAGGTTTAGTTATAGTTCAGCTAAAATACCTCCAAAGATTATTCCAATCTAGGTTTTGTTTAAATTCATTCCACTTTTTGTTTGCCTGATCTTTTTACATCTTTAATTCCTCTTTATTGCTATGATCTTGTAAATGCCTTTCCTGTTTAATCATTTAGGAGTGAACTCTTCAGAGTCCTGCTTTGCTCTGTTATTGTCTGTTTTTTCTCTAAATGTCCTCAGTTACCTCTTTTTGTCTCCAAGTCTCAGTTTTACCACCTGTTCTCTGCTTGTCATTCAGTCCCCGCTCTCCGCTCGGCCAGGCACCCCTCCCAGTTCCTGCTCCTCCGTTTCCTTTGTTCTCTTCCAGATCCTCTGTTGATGTCCCCGTTGTCTCTTCATTTAAGTCGGTCTACTTTTCCTCTGTCACTTTTTTTCTCTTACTTTCTTTGGTTTCGTTCTAACATCTATCTGTCTTCCTCCTGTTTATTCCTACGCTTGGATCCTTCTTACACCATGAAGTGCAACATTTCAAACATCTTAAATTTTTCTTTCCTTTTCAGTGATGAAGGGAGATGAATTGTGTCTCTGAACACAAAGGGTGACTTTAAAGACAATCATATAACAGAATAAACTTTTCATCCAGCATTGAAGACATTGAGTTTTGAGTTAAGTTTTGTGCTATAATACAGTTTGGAAACTGAAGCTGTAGTTCCATCCAAAGAAACACAAATAATGATTAATTTATGAGTGAAATTAATAATAAATCTGAAAATTGAAAAACTAAAAGACACTTAAATTAATTTAAATTCAACCAATGTTTAAATAAAAATTAAAAGTCTTCAGATTTTTGGTCAAAAGACTCCAGTCTCATAAACAATCTTTCTCTTAAGAAGCTGGTAAGTTTAGATTATTTCAGTAAATATTGCAGAGCTGCAATAATTATTTTATAAATTATTCTGATAATCAATTAAGTGGTTAAAAAAAATGGTAAATTCTACTTCTTAAGCCTTTTTATGCAACATTAGAAGTATATTAAAAGATGCAAACAATTAATTAAATTCTCTTTAAATAAAACATTTTAGTGCTTAAAATGCCACGATGTATCATTCCTTCTGTGAATTTGAACCAGAAGAAGTAAACTATACTATTTTAGGAGTTTTGGTTAATTTAAATTTGCACACAAAGTGTTTTTAACTTAAATGCAAAATGTACATGTTTTGTACAGTTTTGGCTTTACTACTGTTCAGAAAATGATGCTTTTTCAGCAAATGGCATTTTTTGAGTGTATATTCCAAAACGATTTATCAAATGCTAAATTTGTTGACAATTATATTAAATAATCAATTCATTAAGATTAATCGTTTCAGCAGACTAATATTGTCCTACTTCCTGCTTGAAGAAGAGCTACCAAAACTCTCCTTCAAATTAAAAGTCTGTCAAGCAGTGATTCTGGATCCTAGTGGTGAGAGGGGTTATATTTCCAGCTCTGATTGGACAACAGTTTTCAGACTTGATGTACACAGAGTTATGCCTGGTTCAAGCGACAAGATTTAAAAATTGTCGTTCGACTTTCAAAACTTAAGAGATGACACATGGCAGGAATATTTCTTAAGATTATCTTCAGACAAAAATTGAGGTAAAACTCTTGCCATGTGAACTAGGCATTACTATGTAGCATTTACTTCATATTTGCTGATGTCTGGGATCTCTGGACTGATCTGAACATCACAATTAGAGTGGGAACAATGTTATTTTTGTGTCCAGATTACAGACACAGAATAACTAAAATCTGCAAAAACTTGAGCACTACTATAAAAAAAACTTTTGCAAAGGCCTATTAAACACAAATATACCTTAATACACAGTGGGAATGGTGTTAGCATTAGCACAGAAGCTAACATTCCATACCCCAGTCAATCAGCACCAAGGAAAATGAATGCCGCTCATGGATTGGCTGCGGTGCAAACGCCAACGTCTCAGTCGGGGGTGTCCAGATATTTTGTAGCATGAGCCAAAATTGTAAACTCAAGAATTTTGAGTTTTGAGAGAACGCGCAAGCCAAAAATAAAACCATTTTTTACAGACTACGATCACAAAAAGTTTTATTAAAATGTTCTTTCCCAGTCAGCAATAAACTGACCATGAACTATTTTAATTAAGCAATTAAAAAACTCAGATTCCTTTCTAGGAAAGGAATGAGTGAAACAAAGGGGTTTCATGTGTTTTTCTTATTGAAAGAAAGGCAACCACTTCAAGAAGATTGAAAAAGATTGTCTATTTTCAGCAATAAAAACCTGATTTAGGTCACTCTTTATTCGAAAAAGCTTCCTTTATTCAGGCAAGTTTTAATAATGTAATTAAAAGCAGCTTTGGGATAATGGAAAATCATGGTCCTATCTACCATGAAATTAAAGGGAAAGCAGAAAGCTTGATTACTAAAAGATGAATACTTTGTGTTTTATCCAAGAAGATCTTAAGTTTTGGGTCATATTTTGTCCTAATTGTAAAAAAAAAAGTCTCTGCTTGAATCAATCAGCTACACTGGTGAGACAACTACTGCAAAGTTTCCCTGGAAAATGTGTGATTTCTTGATAGTTTTGATATGTTGTTTAGATTCTAATTCAGTTATTGATTTAATTTCATTCTTAACTGCTCTCTGATATCTTTATGCAGACTATCTACAGTGCACATGTCCAATAAAAATGATAATATTCAGTTCATAAATCATGTATTGCTGTTTGGAGGTTGTTTATGCCACGGGTTAGAAAAAACATGGCCGTCACTGTGGAGTCGGAGGCATCTTGCTGTGTGATGGCACAAGAAAGCTGTTGCTGTAACAGACTGAGAAGGTGTTGCTGCTGCTCCTCTGCAATTTCTGAGTCTATCACTTTGGGGAAAAACGTGCAACCCATCCATCTGGCCTCTCTGGATAAAGATTCAGAACAAGCACTTTCAAATAATCGACTGAAAGCAACTAATGTTGCACTCAGATATATATATATTAAAAAAAACCTTCACAATCTGATGATTTAGATTGTGACTAAAAACATAGAATATTTCTCTAATAAATTTGTTATAACAGCAAAATAATATTTCTTCTAAGGCACAACTTCTATGCTTTGAAATTTCAGAGAACAAACATCCTGAAATGTCTGGCAACAGGAGATCTTTAATCTTTATTGCGCATTTTACTTTTATGTCCTGATTCTTAATTCTCTTTCAGTTTTGCCTACATAAGATGACACAGATAAACTCTCACTACAAAGGGAGGCATTTTGAATCCACTCTTTACAGACAGTAAACCCTGAAGGACTTAAAGAAGAATTGGTGATGAACAGTTTTCTTTGACTTTAAGGTTTTATTTAATCATATGTGCTGAAATTTTATAGAATGTTTTATGTTGTTGATGTTTGTCACCAGATGCATTTAGGTCGACTGGAAAACTGCACAAATTGGAATTACGAAAATGCCAATTTGTGCAATATAAATATGCCAATTTTGAAAAAACTTTTTTTTTTTAATTTAAAAATGTTTTGCACTAGAATGATGTGTTTCAAAATTAGCGTATTTCTTAAAACTGAAACTTTTTACATATTACACTAGTCGTGATCCACAACTGGATGTTACTACCGGTGGAAAATAGAAAAAAGACAACAGGACAATAATAGGAGTTATGATGGCGCTGTATGTTTTTAATGACTTAATGAGTGAAGAAAGTTATTCACATGATATTGTTTTTTCTCATTTAATGGAAACACAACAATTGAGAGAGTGTGTTTTCAAGTTTAGCAGAATATCGAAGTTTTGCAGTGGAAACGCAGCTGATTTTGCCCGTTCAGAATAGATTTCTCTTTTGGGGAGTTTGCCCAGCTTGACTCCGATTGGATCAGATGCCCTTTAATTTCTATATATAGACACAAGCCGCTTTCCGTTACAAATATGGTAGAATCTTTGTCAATATTTCGCTAATACAGTATATATAAAAATAAAACAACACAATTTTGTGATTGTGGTGTTTCCGTTAAATAGTAGTTAAATTAAAATAACGCTGTGAATCAGCTTGTTCACCGATAAGTCATTAAAAACCTGGCAGAGACAGACATAAATAATTACATGGGATTATATTCATAATTCAGCCATGGCACTAGCGCTCATCCTCTATCAGAGCGTCTTATTCAGGCATTGGAGGGAAAAACCTCTCAAACTTTGCATGCAGCGTATCAGGGGAAATTATACTCGGTGATTTTACATAAGAACTTTGGATTCAACATGTTCAAATGACACACAAAAAAACAAACCATCCTCCTCTTCCTACTTCCTGTCGTCTTCTTCATCGTTTTTTTCTAGTAGTAATGTTCAGCTGTTCATCCGGGTAAGATGCAAAAAGTGTTTCCATTGCAGTTTCTATACGCTGAAAAACCACCTCATCCTCTTTTGTTGAAAAATGTGAGTTTTTATCAAAATTGCCATGTTTCCATTAAGCAAATTTATTTTCGCAATTTCGATTTGCGGAATCTTTTGGTCAATGGAAACGCAGCTTTTGTTTGTCGGAGATCTGTAACTAGCTGACAACAGCATTTAGCAGAAAATCATTCTTTTAAACCTTTGCACATATTTTTTAATTATTGGTCATTTCCAGGACCAGGAAGCCATTGGCTTTTCACTAGGTTTTTACACTGGAGTTGTGCGCACTAATCCATTGAGAACGTGAACTCATTTGGTGGACCAAATGAGAGCATAAGGTGGAGTTTTTGTGCAGCATCGGATCAGCCAGCCTCTCCCCCCCTGTGTTCCCTGAATGCCCAGCAGTACATTAGCAGCAGAGCTACAGTTACGGCGCGGCAGTGCCTGAGAGGAGCCCTGGGAAGCTCCGTGTCTCTGCGAGCCCCCACAGGTTTAATGGCGCAGGCTTCTCTCAGCACCTCGCTGGCTCATGGCGAGCTCTCTCCCCAGGAGCACCAAGGTCACAGTCAGATAGAGGACACAGCCGCCTCAACCTGGCTTTGTTCTTCTGTTTCTTCCTCACAAAGGCCGAGTCATTCGGGGCAAACAGCAAAAAGAGGGGGAAGGTTTCCTCTTCCTCTGGATGTTTTCTCACACGTTGAATGGTGTTGAAACTAATGTCTCGCCTCGTCCAAACACATATGGACGTCTCTTACCCCAACAGAATGAAAAAAAGAAAAAAAATCCAATAGGACAAACTTGTGTGGAGTCAAGAGTACTGTATTGATCCGCTCTGTCTGTGATGAATTTACAATTAGACTCATGGCAGGATGCCGCGGAGTCCGTCCTCTGTGTGATTGAGCCTGCCCTCTTCGCCTGCACAGCCATGGTTTGTGGATGAAACATTAGGCAGGCGAAGCGGCGGGCAGGTGCTTCTTCTTGAAGACGGAAACAAAGAGAATCATTAAAGAAAGGGGGGAGAGATAGAGAAGATGGATGTTCGATGACATTGAAGACAAGAAAAGGGGAAAACACTTGATGAAGTTGCAGATCTTTGGAACAACACTAGAAAACATGGGGGGGAAACAGGAAATACTAATGAGAGAAAACTAAAATCAGCACCAAAAGTGAAGAAATAAGTGTTTCTGATTCATTATTTTCTTGCAATGAATCTGAAATCCTGCAACTCGTTGGTTGCTCCCATCGTCTAAACCCACATGTCTTTGCAGAGTCATCACAAGGTAACACATTAGGACAAACAACCACGCCCTCACACTCATAACTAAGGAAACTATAGGGCGTTTTGACACCTGACCCATTTGGTCTGTTGTAAATGAACCAGACTTTATTTATAAAGTGCTTTAAAACAGCTACAAAGAAAAGCACCAAGCTTCAAATCTACAAATCTGACGTCATAATTTAACACTTTGACATTGGGCAGGGGCCTTCTGCTAATTCTGAAACTCCACCTTCAGGAAGTCATTACAACATGGCTCCTCTATTAACCCTTTAACAACATTTATACACAGAGCTAATTGCTGCTGGCTAGTCTGAAGGAGTTGTGGGAAAAGGCTGCTCTGTGTGGCTTGGAAACTGCAGCTGTGAGGAGGAGCTGTGTCTCGAAGGCGGGGCTATGTCCAACCAGGAGTTTTTCACAGCTGAATGGTTGCCATGGAGATTAAAAGGTTTCTCAAACATGCATAAAAGAATCAAGGCAACACTACAGGTATGTTTTTGATGAGGGAATAACATAGTAAAAGATATACTTTTTTGTAAAGGAAAAGTAAAGTTACCTCTTTATTTGCCAACATGTTTTGTTGCTTCAAGCCTCAGTCAACCAATCTGATAAACACCAAACAAAAGAATAAGCTGTCTGGCTTCAGCAGGGAGGATTTGGTGAGTTTTTCATGGTTTTAACCCACATACTGAACTCTGCTGCTGCTCAACCCACAAATGCATCTTCCTTGGAAATGCAGCCATTTAAAGGGAAACAAACAGGAAACATCATTAGTACCAAGAAACAATTGACCAAACACTAATTTACTGAAGAGTTTAGTTTTAAAACATGCAGGTGTCCATTCTGAGGGCGATGTGAAGGAATGCTGCAGCTCAATTGGGATGGGGGGGAAGGGGCCCTGCCAACGGGGCTGCAGCTTAATTAACTCTAAAGGAGGCAAGCTGTGGGCCGCCCCGTCGCCTTGCATATCAACGAGCCGAGTGCTTTCTGAGCACCTTCACAGAGAAGCCCCTCTTTGTGAGGCGGAGGAGCCCACTCAGTGCAGGCCGGGAAAACCCGCCTCTTGTTTTTTACTCCGTTCCTTCAGTTCAAAACTCAGAGATCTGTTTGTGACGAGACGAGACTAAATCCAAAGATATAATGCTGGTTTTGTCAATCAAACCACAGGAGAGAGAAGTAGAAATTAAAATTCATAGTTTTGCTCAATGTTTGCTTTTGATTCTATTTTTATTGAAAAACAAAAAAAACCCATAAAAATTAATGTAAAATGTAAATTAAGTTAAACTAAGAATTTTGATTAGGTCAAATTTAACAATAATCTACAAGGATCAAACATCTGCTTATTTCCACAAATACTGCCAGTCGGACTCACGATGCTCTGCTTAACTTACTACTGACCTCTAGTGGCTGAAAGCGGAACTAATCATCCAAAATTAATTAAGCCTTTTCTAATTAGAGTGAGAATAAAAGTAATAGTCAAGGTGTTTAGAGGCCTTGTCGATTAGTTTTGAGGCTCTCGGTTTTACCGCGCACTGTGGGTGAATTTAGGTTTCCTAAGTCAAAGCTTGACCCTGCTGGACCACAACCAGGAGACATTTCTGCCCTTTTATGTAACAGATATTAGACACGGCATTTTGTGACTCAAACTGAATGAGACATGAAGAAACTCGTCCTGGAAGAACAGTGAAGGAGGTCAGACCAGAAGCTTGACGTGATCTGTGATGAAAGGAAGGTGGGATTATTAAATCTGGACCTGCCGCCTCCTTCAGGCCGGCTGACCTTGAGCTGCAGGCTTGGGGCGATGACCCACTGCAGTTTCATCTCTGGGCTGGGATGTTAACTCTGCTGTATGTCTGGAGCTCAATATTTCAGGAAGACTGCATGTCTGTTTAGCTGTCAGAGAAATTTACTGTCATACTGCTGGGATCTTGAACAAGTTGGCCTGGACATTTATTCTATTGGTTATCATTTATCGAGATAAGTAAGAATTAAAATTTTTTGTTGTCACAATAAATTCAAATTAATGATGTTTTAAAGCCCCAAGAGCTGTTTATATGGTTGGAGATTAACTTGACCATTTTCTCCACTGTTTCTTTAATAAATATTAATGTATTCATACATGTTTAAATTAATTTCCTCTGTTTACGATGGTGTATTAGGGCCACTGCAGATTGAAAAAAATAGGATTGCAAGTTTTGAGATTAATCAGGAATTTTCTAGAATTTTTTTAAAAAAAAATTCAGTTTTAAAAGTCCAACATTTTCTAAGGTAAATACAATAAAAACAAATGAAAGTAGCTAGCGCTAGCAGGAGAAATGGTTCATTATCCTTAACCAAACGCAAAAGAGAAATCCTACAACCACTAAAATCTGACGCCTCTCCATTTTTCTTTCCTTCAGTGGTTTTTGTTACAGCGCTCCCACAGGCGAGGAGAGGAAGATGTTTTTCAAAGGGACAACCATGAATACAGTGAAGTATGAAAGAGAACTACAGCAGCTGAAAATGTAACAAATGTTACAATTTGGTCCCCAATCAAACCGAGTCCACTGGACTATCAGGTAGGATTTAGATCAATGAAGTTGATTCTGTTTCTACAAATTGTCTTAAGAGGGAAAAATACAAATTCTTACCACAAGTTTTTGTCTTCCATTTAGGAAAAAAAACCCAGAAAATAAAATAGCAATTATGGTCAACATTTGTGTAATTCTGTCATAAAATCTCAATATGATCCCAGCTGTAAATACGGGAAGCTGTGTGTGCCATATGTAGCGCCGTGCTTTGACAGCTTCACTGTGGGAGCGCCAACATTAAAGCCACACTCATCAGTGCCTCAGCTTATCAGTCTTTGGTTTCATGAGAAGAGTTTGTTTTCAAAAGACAGATATTTTTCTTAAGAACACATCAAAGAAAGCTGGCATGCTTATTTCCATACTTCTATGTGTTGCTGAGGCCAAAAGAAAGAAAACAAGAATTAAGGTTGAGGAAAAAAGCTTAAAATTGGGTGACTCGATTTCATGCCAGGTCTGGAGGAACCATGTCAAAATCCAAAAGTATGTGCCAAGAGAAATTACTTCAGCTTTCAGAAAGAAAAATCTACCAGTTAACTGCATTTTTTCTATTCTTTTCACAGCAGGGGAGGTGAAAAGCCTCTTACTTCAAATCCTTGTATCTTAAACTGTGTAAGTCATCAGTTGACAGGCCAAATACAAACAAGTTTTCACTCTTTCAAGAGAAAATGCATCTTTATGTGATTAATAACAAATTTAACTAATGTTTTATTTAATCATGCGCATGCTTCAGCTTCATGCACTTAAGAGCACACAGACTAAGGCCTATAATAAACCCCATCCAAGGTGTATACAGAAATGTTTCTAAAACAAATTAAAAAAACCGATTTGTTCAAAAAACTAAAGGTTAAGATGAATATTAAAAACTGAATCCCCAAGTTAAAGGGATTCAGGTGTGGAATAATTATGAGGAGTTAAAACGTTGTTTTTCATTCTTTAAAGGGGCAGTATTATACAAAATAATTTTTCTCTAGCTTTACATCATTCCCTCGTAAAAAACAGACTCCTTCAGACTAGCCAGCAGCAATTAGCAAACAGCTGGTGGAGCTGCTGAGCTCATTATAGGAGCTACTTCTCAAAGCAACACTGGTAAAAAAAAACGAAGTTGTTAAAGGGTTAATAGAGGAACCATGTTGTGATGACATCCCGAAGGCGGAGTTTCAGACCATTTTAAAGAGAAAGAGTTTTTAAAGAAACAGAGCCCCAATTTCAATATGTTAGATTACAAAGTAAGATTTATTTTAAGTCATATTTGATAAATGTGGTATTTTATTATTTTAACAACTGAAGGTAACATAGTTACTTGATTATGCTGTAAAATGTCACTATGTGCCTGGAAAACATAGAAACTGCCCCTTTAAGTGAAAAAAAAACGAATACAAAGTTTCATGTTTTCTTTTACAACATAACTGTAATTCCTTGGAGATGCTGTATGTTTTAGAAGAGTATAATTCTGCTGTTTCGATTTTGATTATGTTTTATGTATAAAAAAGTGAAGGTATAATAAGCTTGTGCTTCTACATGCACTTTTTTGGTCTACACTTTGTGTTCAGGATCGAACATATTTTTTGTCTACTTCTTTTCTAGTTTTGTCTTGTATTTTTACTCAGCATTGTGTGTTTTTTCTTTTTTTAAGTTACATATGGAAAGTTAAAAAATGGCTGAAAATAAACAATTTAATTTGAAATTCTTGTATTTTCTGATTAAACTCCTAACAAGCCGTCTGTGGACAGAACCTGCTGCTGAATCCTAAATATCTGCGCTTCCCTGCATTCTGTCCACATAACAGAAGGAGCTGTAACTCCAACACATAAAACGTTGAGACCTCTCTGGGTTTTTTCTTTTACAGAACCTTTTGATTCATAATTTGTGTGGGTGTGAGGATGTGTGTGGTCCGAGCCCGGCTAGCGGGCAGCGTCTGCGGGGGGTCTGTGGATAAGCCTGGTGGTCTAGATCCCCACTGACAGCCTCGCTGCTCTGCTATAGGTGTGAATGTGAACTGTCTGCTGACGGCTGCAGATGGGCTTAGCCTGCCAGGGTTTCTGCAAGGCATCCATCTCCACGGATAAACTCTGAACGAAGGTTTTCCACCATGTTTAACACCATTATGGGTGGATTCGTTGCTGCTATCATTTGCCCTGAGGATCTTGTATCGAAATATGATAATGTTGTGTCTGTAAGGATTCATATCCCTTGAAAATTCACACTTTTTCCATACTACAACCATAAACTTTAATGTTTTCTCTTGGGGTTTTATGTGATAAAGAAACACAAAGTTTGTGCAAAATTGTGAAATGGAAGGAAAATAATTTTTTTTATTCCACAATAGTTGCTTGCATTCATTTAACTTTAGTGGGCTTTTATTGTTTCGTTTATCATTTATTGTGATAAATGACTTATTATGATAAGAATTGTGATTCATTGTTGTCACAATAAATTGTAAGTAATGATGTTTAAAACTCCCCAAAACTGTTCTTTATTGTCAGGATTGATAGTTTTACTGTTAGTATGATATTTTTAGTATTTGTCTACAAGGAACTTCTAAATGACAAATAAAGAAATATCTCATTGTAAAAACCCTTAACATGCATGGAGTCAGTTAATCAACTAATTGCATGATAAATAAAAATGAGCTCAATAATTTTCATTCTGATCATTAACATTTATTAATGGGAAACTTTGTAGAGACTTCATTATTTATGGTTTCAGTTGTTTGTGGTTTTTATTCCAGTTTTATTTTTTGTTTTTGGTTTATTATGTTTTATTTTGGATATTTTAAAAAATCAACAAAAACAAAGTTTTATTAGTGTTTGAGAGGGTAAACTTGCAGTTTACTTGAAAATGGTCTCAACACAATATTATCGTTTATCGCAATAATTTATTGTGCAGCAACATTAGTTATTGTGACAGGCTAAGAGAGCAATTCTATTAAAAATCAGCAGAGATTTTATGCAAATAACCCCCAGTTGTTCCCACCACAACAGGGCGAGCAGCAGCGTGTGTGTGCATGTGTGACCATGAGTCGTAAGGGGATGATGTGTGTGTTCTGTACCAGTTCATGCTCTGTGCTTTCAGAACAGTCTTTGGGGCTTTGGTGTCCTCATCCCCAGATTCCCCAGCCGAACCTAATGCAGGATGGAGCAGCAAGAAGCCAAGCGGGGAAGTTCAGGGTGGAAGAACAGGACGGTTTAAAACGGAAAGAACAGAATAAAGAAATGAACAGATGGAGCAAAGCAGCAAAGAGTACATAAAGACAACTTCTATAAACCACAAGAAAATGATAGTCATTTCTTTTACAAATATCCCATAGTGCAGCAGCCTTTGCTAATAATAGTCTGAAACGTGCATCAAACAGGGTTAAGGGGTCGCAGAGCTACCCTGGCTTTCATCCCCCTTTATTGCTGTTCTGAGCTGCAGAACGTCTGTGAAATGTCAAAGGAGGCTGAAGCAGGCAGGAGGAAAAATCAATGGAGTCTGGAAACAGTGTTTGGCTCCTGCGCTTTGTTTCCAGCACATGCAAGCAGGAGCACAAACACTCAAGAACATGATGCAAACGTGCTTTGACATTTCACCTGAAAGGAGAGAGTCTGAAATGTCTGCTTTCAGCTGATGCTGCTAGGGTCTTTTATTTTGAAGATCACATTCAGGGGGGAATATGTGGATCTATTTATTTAAAAGGTTAAAAGGTAATGTAGATGTTTATTAGATAAAAAGGTCTTTAGTTTGTGAACATAATAACCTGGCAGCATATTTACTTTAGAGGACAGATGAATGAAAAAGGAAACCGATGATTGTCGTTCAGTTTGGCCTTCAGGTTGTACAGCAGGTTTCTTACATTAAAACTCTGGACACCTTTAGAAAAATAGCTTTTTATGCAGGAAATACTGCCAAAGCCTACACACACACACACACACACACACACACACACACACTTATATATATATATATATATATATATATATATTTACTTGAGACATTAGAATAAAGACTTCAGACTAAAGACTTTAAAACATGACATTGTTCCATCTATTCTATAAAATATATGATTTAATTCCACATATGGAAGTGGGACAAATCAAATTTTCTGCTGTGAAAAACTCAGATTTGGGTTTCATTTGCCTGTTAGAAAGAGAAAGAAAGAGAAGGTCAAGTATAATCTATAGAAAGAAAAAAATTTGATGTCTCCATCTGCTTTTTATTCTCATACTAAATGTTTCTATTTCTGCATCTTGGTCCTTTACTAAAAACACCTTGTTGACAGCCACCAGAATCAGTCAATCCAATAAACAGAATTAATCACATTTCTAGAGTGATGAGGGGGCAAGTCCACTTGAATTTCTGAAAGGTGCCTCATTATATTCAGTAGATTATATGAACATGACCTTTATCTTCTGCTGCAGTCATGATGACTCAGGAAGAGTCTGCAAAAATCCTGAAATGATTCCCAGAAGAAAAGAGAGCTAAAGAACGCAGATTTAGTTACAGCTACGGCTGCTTTCATGTGGTTTTGTTTTTTAAAACTCTCATTACATTAAAATTTCCTAATTATTTGCCGTTGAAGTTTATTTCTCATTCTGCACTACTGATAAAAAACAAATGTCTTGTCATAAAAAGGGTGTGGTGGCTGTAGAGAACTAAAATGATAGGAAGTCAGAGGTGGAGCAAAAATAAAGATGCTTAATGCTCCGAAAAATTAATTCTGAGGTTCAGAAACTAAATGAATTTTCAGTATCAAGCAGTGAAGAACAGATGAACCAGCCTTGAAGAATGACAACCGGTGAGTTTAAGAATAAAGACGGGTGAGTTAATCAGGATTATCAGGAACAGCTGGGGAAGAAAGGAAACAGGCAAACTGAGGAAAGGAGAATAATTGCAAAATAAACTGAACTGGACTAAATTCACACAGCAGGTCATAGAATAGATTAGAAACAGTCTTTATTGTTGAGCAGAGGATTAATAAAGCTGGAACAGCAGCAACAGATGTAAAGGTTCACAGAAAAAGTTCTTAAAGTGTTAGAAACAATAAAGAAATAAGATTAACAGTAATAATAATGGTATCAGACTAACAGAAAAATGCTGTGCAGTCATGAGAAATAGACATTTCAGACTCACAATCCAAGGGATGTGCAACTGAGTTGGATCAGGTTTTCAAAAATGTGCATCATGCCTGTTGAACTTGATGCTCAATTATGATTTTTTTTTCCTGGAATGTTTTTTTTTTTGCATGGTTGATTATGCTACTAGCTAAATGTGTGACTGGTTTACGAACCCACAGCAACCCGCATGCGCAGAAGAAGAACGTAGCTGTCGCCCTGGAGCGCTTTGTTTACGGCAGTAAAGATGGCCGCCGCCATCTATGGATGGATTTCAAAGTTTACTCAGCAATGGGAGCCGACAGCATCGTCACAGATTCATAACAAAACGAAGGAAGCTGATAAATAGAAAACCCAGCCAACAGCAGCGGCCTTTAGCTTCTGACCCGGTTCTGACCCCGTTCTGTTTGGATGTGGAGTCAGACCAGGAGTGGTGAAGTTGTGATGTGATGCGTTCACTGACTCAGACTGCTTTCATCACTTCATTATTATAATTTTCATTCTTTGTTTACATCCAGATTTACCGTCTGGCTTCTTCTGGTGCAGAATTATGGCGCATGTCTCCATCAACAATGTAAAAGTCGGATAAAATGCGACATGAGCGTTCAGACTGGAGACGTTTCAAAAACTGTTTGATGCAATTTAGTTCTGCGTATGAAAGTGCCTCCAGTCTGATTTATTTTTGGATATAAATATCGTGACTGCAGTGAAAATGTCGCATATGGGTGGCATATGGACGTACGCTCCCAGTGTCACATATAAATTATTTTCCATGAAAATATCAGAATTGGGTCATTTGGACTGCCATGAAAAGTCATGTAATAGTCACATTTGGGCAGGAAAACTGGATTTGGGCTCCATTTCCCTGCTGTGTGAATGTAGCTTTAATCACAAGGGAGGAAAAGATTAACAGGTCATAAAGAACAGAACACAAAGGAATGAACCAATATGGGAACGCTCGAATGGCAATAAACAAGTATGGCAAGACCTTTTCTAACAAAAATAAACCCAGAAATAATTAAAACAGAAACACAAAACCCGGTGGATCAGTGCAGTCCAAGTTAATTATAAAAATGTAGTATTTTGGCTGCAAACAGTAAGCCACATACTGTTTCTGCAGACTTGCCTCATTTGATTCTAATATTTTTTTCTAGGCTAACATGGTGTATGAAGAGACAGACAAGTCAGGCAACTTTTTGTTGGAAAATGTAGTGTAAACAAGCAGACTTTTTACTTTCTACTCCTCCAGAGATTTTCTCTCCTGTCTGAGATTCCCATCCACAGAGGGACTCAGGATTTACAGACGATCCCACTCACCAGGCTGGACAGGACGAAAGCAGCAGGACAGGCTTTGAGGAGTTGAAATGACAACTGGAGAGCTGCTGGGCTGGTGTGAGGTGTGATGTTTAGGTGGAGGTGCGGACAGGACTGCGGTTTTTCCCATGTCACCTCAATGCGTTCTGCATTACAGACACATTTAGGAGGAGTGGGAGTTGGACCGTATATCTGGTCGACAGGATGACAGGGAGTGAAAAACACTTTTTTCAGTTAGTTACACTTTTCTCTTGGATCGCCATTTTGTCACTTTTCTTCACACCTTTTCTACAATTCAATTTATTTCTTTAAACCTTGATTTAACATTTGATTCTCCTCTATCTTTGATTCTTTTTATGTATATGTTGGCAAATACTAGAACTTCCTGAACTCTGACAAGCTATTTTTCTTCATAATTAGGGGAAGTATTATGCAAAATTCACATTTTGTTCTTCAATTCGAATTTCTACTGCTTCAAAAAAAGTCTCAGCGCTTAAACCAGTGCTGGTTTGTGGTAACAAGTTAATATTTTTTGGTGTCCAGAAAATGAAACCTCCACAATGTAAAGTCACAAACCAGCAGGCGCTGCCCGTTACCTAGCAACCCCAGCAGAGCTACTAGAAAAGACAAAGTGTTTGGTTGTTGACTTACCGTCCAGAATCCACTTGTTGGACTTGTTGGTTGAACAGAAGCTCTGCTAATGCTGAAGCTTATTATAGTTAACTAAGAAAAAAAAACTAAAATTGATAAAAATATTTTTGTTTACTGAAATAAATAAAATTCATTAATGGAAGAAAAGTGTAACTAACTAGAACTACATTGTGTGTTTAGTGTTTCTAAAACTAACTAAAGCATATTAAAGTTATATATTCTTTGTTTTAATTTTTATGAATGTTTTTATTAGCTTTTTGAACAGATATGAAATTGATTCGCACACACACACACGATCAGCAAATTGGCAACCGCAAAATTTCACTTATCTTCACTCACTGTTCAACAATAACTGAATACATACATACTTCTGTTCAATATTCATTACATAATCACAACTTTGAAACTTTTGAATTCTGCACCTAATATTAACCAAATATGTAAAGATTAAAACTACTGTTATAACTAATAAAAATTAAGCCAAAGCAAAACAATATTTCACAAATAACTAATGAAAACTAGCAAACACACTGTAAAAACTAAAACTAAATAAAACTAAACCATAGTGAAAAACCCAAAAGTATGCTAATGACTTTCAAAAATGTATGGTCGTAAATTTGTGCATTTGTTTGCAGCCATTTCTACTTGTGAGTGTAAATGTTGAGTTGGGGGCGTGGCCAGCAGCAGCTCATTCGGATTTAAAGTGACAGAGACGTAAAACAGGAGCTCAACTGAACAAACTAAAATCTCATTATCCAAGAATCATTTTGTGCAAAAAAATGTAATGAGCATGTTATGTATAAACCATAGACCTATCCTAACCTGTTCAGTGAAGCATAATAGGTCACCTTTAAATTATTATTGTTTGCTGCCAGTGATCCCAGTTATTTGTTAAACTGAGCGTCACAACCTGATTACCAACAAACTGAAAACTAACAGGAGAAAGAAATAAAAATAATGGATTTTTTTGCTCCAGTAGGTGTAAATTAAACCGCTTTAATTTGTCATTTAAACGACGTTTTAAGAAGAAAGTGGATGTGTTCATCCTCCTCTCTCCCAGCTCGTCTCTCTCCTCCTCTCCTCCCACCGTATCACTCTCATTCTCACTCCCTCTGTCTCCATTTCCTGCTGTAAAGGTTGTGACACCATGACTGAACATTTGACAAAGCCACTTTTCTGCCTGGGCCATAACAGCAAACATATTTCTCTTTGCGCGCTGCTGCAGCACATAAAACCTTCCTTCTTCACCTCTTTTTCTTTTTTTTATGTTGCTCCTCCATTCAGCTGTGAGGAGATGAGAGTTTTTCCTTGTAATTGAGCTCTTTAAATCTGTGCAGATTGTAACATGCTGCAGCGATCAGCTAATATTTACATGACGCAATCAGCTCATGTTTAAATAATGCATCATGTAAACATAATGCAGTGAACCTGCAGCAGCGTAGGAAAACGTTTCCCTCAACAGCTCATTGCACAAATGTGCAGAGCATATTGATTCAGGTGCTGATGATAACATGGCTGCATTAATGTAATGAAACGGCCTTTTAGCCCGGAGGAAAACAATTCTTTTTTTTTTTTTTCTTTTTGCCTCTATTGTTTTCAGACAGGATTATTTGGCGGTAAAACATAAGGAAGCCGACCACAGCGCTTGGGTGAGCAGAGTTGAAGTCTATAATTACCCAAGAGACTGAGGGGGTGAGGAGGGAGAGGTGGTCATTTAGATGGGATGTTAATTGTAATTACCGGTCTGGTGGGGATGTTGCTATGGCAACCTCAGCCACTCTTGGTTTTGGCATGACCGAGGTGGCTGCATGAGCGTGTGTGTGCAACAAAGGTTAAACAGGACACTGAAATGTCCAGCAGCAGCAGCGCCACCTAGAGTCCAGTTCCACGCCCAGAAATCCCTCCAGCTCCACTCCAGATGATGTTTGGATCCATTTAATTAAAATGAAAAAACTGGAAGAGTAAATTTACACCAAAAACTCAGAAATTTTTATAGATTAATCTCAGAAATTCTCTAGAAAAAAAAAACAATAAAAGTTTTTAGTATGAAAAGTCAAAACTTTACTAGAAAAAAACTCGACTTTTGAAATTCAGAAAGTTCTGGATTTTTTTCTTGAAAATTCTGAGATTAATGTCAAAATAAATAAAAAAAATCTAGAAAGTTTTCAACTTTTTAAGCTCATTGTATTTTCTAGAAAATTGCTGAGATTGATCTAATTTTGAAGAAAATTGCTAACTTTTCAAACTCAGATATTTCCAAATTTTTGCTAGAAAACTTCTGAGATTAATCTCAAAATGCCTGAGATATCAGAAATGTCCTTGCTTTTTGTATAGAAGTTCTGAAGTTAATACAATTTTTTTTAGCAACTTTTTAAACTCTAAAAATTCCAGAATTTTTTCAGATCTTATGGTGGAAATTTACTCCTTTTTTGACCCTAATAGACTGAAAAACCCTGATCGAGAGCCATCAGACATGAAGACACACATCTCTTCAGATGAACCGTTACCCTCAGCAGATAAAGCTCATTTTATTTTCAGTTGTTTCTTCTGTTGGGTTTTTTACTTGCTGGAGCTTTTAAGCCTTCATTACTGGTCTTCCTGCCAACCTCGCTAATTACTGTATTAGTTTGTTCAGCCTGAGAATCGGATCCTCTTTGCTTTCAATGGTAAAGATGGTCAGCATGTTTAAAAACGTCTGACGGTTGAAAACATACATCGATCTGATGGGTTTCCTCTGAACTAAAAGATTTTTTTGTATCACTAACTAACCTGAGCTCTACATTTGATCCAGATGTTGCTGTGAAATATAACAAAAACAAAGTCAATGTTTTGATGTGGCCATCATAAAGTCCCGATCTCAATCTGATAGATCATTTGTGGGCAGATTTACAAACCTCACCAGTGAAACCAGTTCTGCCTGGAGGAATGGACCAGAACTACAGAAAACTACAGTGAAAAGCTTCTGGAAGGAAACATAACAGGTTTGACCCAAATCAAACAGTTCAAAAGTAATTTTATCAAATCCTTAAACTGATATAAATTTTATAATTTGAACAAAGTAACAAAATACAACAAAAAAACCCTTTATTTTTCTTTTTATTCCCTGAACAAAATATTCAACCTGTCATTGGGAACCATTACATAAACAGTCACTAATCATTTTAATTATAGGAACTGATAACAAGTAGCTCATTTTAAATTTGCTGAAAACCTTTAGAGGTTCACAAAGGTTTATAAGTTTCTGAATATTATTGAAGAACATTTATTTTGCTTGTTTTTTTAATTGTGTTCTACGTTTTTTCCTGTCTGGTTCAGGAGCTGGAACGTTGTGGGTTTCTGTTCAGTTAATTTTTTAAGGGTAATGAGACCACCTACTACTGCTGCAGGCCGGGACTCACTGTGAGCCTGTTCCAACACACAAATACCAATAAATGAAGATCAAAAGTTTTACCGTGGGAGATCGACTGCAGCTGCAACGATCTGCCGTGATTAAACATCGCATCTTAAATGGACCTTGAGGCACCAGCTCAACAAACACACATGTGGCTTTCACAAATACTTTCTCCTCGCCCACAAATGCTTCTGGCTGCTTCTGCCAGCAATCTGGCAACCTTCAACTTCTTCCATCACATTAGGGAGAAATATTCATCTTATTAAGCAATTAGCTAAATAACTTAAATGCAACCATATGTCCAATCAAACACAGAATTACAAACACGGATTTTAATATTAAACAGTGACTTAATACTGTGAAGACAAAATAGGAGATCTGCTACAGGGGTGTGGCCACAGATATGAGCCCCGCCCCTTAAATCTGATTGGCTCCCATTTCTTACTGAAAAGTTATTTGTAAGTTGATTTTGTCTTATTTCAAGGGCACTAAGACATTTCCACTAGAGGCTAAGCCAAAATTACTTGGTAAAATTTTGTGTTTTTGCAGTGCACAGTTTATTTGAATCCTTCTATGCATTTAGTTAAAACGGTAATTTTTTTAGTGTGCTACCTTTCTACAGTTTGTGCCCCTGCTGTAGATTCTAGACACGCCCCTGCTGCTGTCTTGTAATAAATCAGAGTGACTCTCATGGTCTTCTGATTATTATGACCTCCAAGATGAAAGATTTCCTGACAGCCTTGTTACTCCGGATGAGACACTCCTTTCCAACCTGATCGTGCTCCGAAGAAGAGCAGCAGCCGAATTCTGCCTTCTGTCATTATGTTATCTTCTTCCTCAGTCATGACTGATTGGAGAGTTAATGAGGCGTATCAGATAGGAAAGTGATTAGGTAAACACTGAGAACCAGCGCTCATTAACGAACACCAAGCATAGTTGGGTGATGTAGAGTCAAACTAAATCATTGGCCTTGATTTGCAAAGCTTGAGAGTTTTAGTCGCACAAACGTTCGGCTTTGTGAGGAATTATTGTGTTAGTCTGACCCTGCAGCGCTGCAGCAGTGAGAAACATCGACTCATCTTCAGAAACCTGAGCTTTAAAGATGCCAAAACCGAAAAAAAACCCAACTAAAGTGTCACAATTTAGTTAAAAATATGTTGCTAAAATGTATGAGAACAAAAACAACAAAAGATCATAGAAACAGCAATAATCTATGATTTTGTAACTTTTATGATTGGGTTTAGGATCTTTTTTGCTTTTTGAGTTCTCACTTCATAAATATGAAGTTAAAAGATTACAAAAATAAACTTTTTATGAAATCTGTGCAATACATCCATCCATCCATCCATTTTCTTACACCCTTGTCCCTGATGGGGTCAGGAGGTGCTGGTGCCTCTCCAGCTACTTTCCGGGCGAGAGGTGGGGTCACCTGGACAGGTCGCCAGTCTGTTGCAGGGCAACACAGAAACAGACAGGACAAACAAACACACACACACACACACACACACACACACACACACACACACACACACACACACTTACATCTAGGGAGAATTTAGAGAGACCAATTAACCTGACAGTCATGCTTATGGACTGTGGGAGGAAGCCGGAGTACCCGGAGAGAACCCAGCAAGCACAGGGAGAACATACAAACTCCGTGCAGAAAGACCCCAGGCTGGGAATCGAACCCAGGACCTTCTTGCTGCAAGGCAACAGTGCTACCAGCTGCGCCACTGTGCAGCCCTGTGCAATACATATAAAATAAAAAATGCTGACTATTTAATTTTATTTCAATTCAATCATCAATAAGTAAATAAAACCTAAGAAAAATATAATTAATCACAATCAATGACAAAAAATGCTGAAAAAAATTCCAAAGAGTTTTCAGCGTAGACATTTTAAAATTATATTTTTTTTAAAGGATGCATCATGAATCTATTTAATCTATTAAATAAATAAATTAATAATAAAAAAAATTGTAGCAACAAAAATAAATCCTAATTTGTTTTTACTCATCCAATAAAAAATACAAACTATTTAAATAAAAGAAAAATATGTTAAATTATTCTAGGTCTTTTGGAGGAGGTTTTGTCATTTTTTAAAATTTGCAATAGACGCTTTATACGTTATTTATATATTGTTACTATAAAGTATTACAAATTCTTCACATTTTTAAATTAAGACAACATCTAATTATTTCATATGAAACATAAAATCTAATCTCTTTAATTGTTCCTCTCCATAAAGTTATCTTACTCCATCAATCTAAATATCCTGCATCAGGCTCTCTCATCCAAACTGATTAGGTGACACAAACAGGTCAGACATTGATCATAAACACTGTTTCTTAATTCCCTTTGAGTTTCCATCTTTCTCAGGTCATATTTACTGTTTACCTGTGACTCTATAAGAAAAATATTATTTTTATGTGTTTATTTACAGTTGAAGCTGTGTATTACAGTGAGTTATTGTGTGAGCAGATGAATGCCAGTGAGTCTCGCAGTGTTTTACTGTCCACAGTGTCTTCCAGCCATGAAGGTCTGCTGCCGGCGGCATGCCTAATAGGTTTCCATTTGGAGCTCACTGTTGTGCAGAGGAGGAGGACTCTGCTGCTGTCACGTTTCATCAGCTCATCTGTTCTTCTTCATCTAACCTCTGTTTCTGTCCGCCTCATCCTGTGACCTGCCAAACATCCTCTGACCAGCTGCTCTCCAACCATTTGCATCTCCACTTTCACCCAAATCCAGCCAGATTACGAGGCCAGGCTCTGCAGTCGGCGATGAGGTCAGAGGGAATCTTTAAACTCAAAGCCATGCATCCGTTCCTGACCCCGGAGTGTAAATATTTCACTCGATGCTGCGTGTATTTCCAGCATGTATTGATTCTCGATAAAGGAGAGACAAGAAAGACAGCAGGAGGAGGAGAAAAGAATGAGATATGCAAAAATCTTTCAGGTTCATTCCTACATTTAAAACTCTTTCTGTTTTGTTATAAAGCCAATATTCCTTCATCCCTTCGTCTCCGGGTTGAGGAAGCAACATGGCATGTTTCTGTCATGCCTCTAGTCCCTGAAGCCGTCTGAGAGCCGATCGATACTCATCGCTGTCTGTTGTTCCCTAATCACAGCTCCACTGGTGGGAGATGAAGCTGGGAAATGTTCCTTTTTTGTACTTTTCTACCCTTTCCTCAAGCAGTTTTCTGGCTTTTCCCCCCTTTTTGGATTTTTCCTACAGCCAATGCTGTGAACATTTCCTTTACTTCACTGCAAAAAACACAAAATCTGACCGAGTAATTTTGGTCTTGTTTCTAGATTTATTTATTTCTTTATCTTTTTATTTATATTGTATACTGTATATTTTGCACCTCAACTCGAATTAAGCACAGTCTCAATCTCGTTGTAATCTGTGGATGACAATGACAAATAAATCTTATCTTATCTTATCTATCTTACCTTAGTACAGCTGAAATAAATCAGAACTAACCACTGGAAAAAAAGAGAATGGAGCTCCAACTGTAAAAATGTAGATAATTTGTTATATATAAAATCAAATTACATTTGTCACACTGAACTTGTTCACATTTGTTTAACATGACAACTAAACATATTTACTTGGATAAACTTAATTTGATTAGTTGTAGGAAATTAACATTTTTAAAAGTTGGATCACTTGTCTTCTTTTTTGGTGTTATAAGTAACTTTTCAGCAAAACGTAAAGGAGTTTGTTTTAGTCAATAATTCCTTAATATTGATGAAAAAGTACGAGTTTCATTGGGAGATTGTTTCACTTATAACAAGACATTTTTCCATGTTGCAAATGAAATAATCTGCCAACAGAACTACTTTTCATCAATATTAAAGGATTATTTTTTATTTAAAATAAGCTGCTATTTCTTGTTAAAAAAGTTACTTGTGAGTGGTTTTTGTCTTTTTTTCAAGCGTAAGATTTTGTGTTTTTGCGGTGAAGGAAATGAAATGTTAGTCAGCTGCAGGAAAAGACTAAAAATGGGGGAAAATAGTTGGTAAGATTTTGTGTTTTTGCAGCGTTGCACTGTGTTTCAGCATCGTTAATGAAATCTGAATAATAGCTTGTCTTTGATAAGCTTCATGCGTCATTTTTCCATCTCAGCTTCTGATGTTTCTGCTGAGATGTTTCACTTAAAGCAGGACTTCCCATTAGATTGCAGTATAAGCGGAGTGTTAATGAATTAATTAGATCCTCTTTGATCCACCGTCATCGCCGGGCGTCTCTCCTTCATGGTAATGACCTCGGTGATGGTTCCGACTTTAATGGGATTTAAATCGATTTAGCTGCTTTGGTTCTCTGTGCTGCTTAGGTGGGCTGGAGAACTGATCCCTAAACGTTCCCACATTCCCAACATAAACTGCAAAACATGACATCAAATCAAACCAAATTAACCTTTTTTATGTGCAGCTAAAAATACACTTATTCTGATTTACTGATCCAATAAACATCAGCTGGATGGCAGTTTCAACAAAGTTTCATTTGAAAGTGTTCACAGATTCAGATGCCTTCAGGTTTTCTGGTCCAAGCCCATTAACCTGCCTCATTACAAAAAGTGTAACAGGGAAAAAGAGTTTTTAGTTATTAGGCTGGAAACCAGAAGCCAAAAGAGAAGGAAATCAAAGAAAACATGTTTGTAGTTGGAAAAATCGCCAACAAGAGAAGAAACAGCAGCATTTTATCATTTTTACTATAGCAAACCTATAATTTTATTATGCTTTTTTGTGATGAACAAACGACTACATACTGTACTCCTTCCAGGTTTATTCAGTCCTCATGTCTGGGTTTTTGGTAAATGTTGCCACTTTTCCCTAAACATTTTTACTTTCCTAATTTCTTGGATTTGGGTTCAGCTTGTCTCAGTCAAATTAACATTTCTACTTTTGATTGACTTTAAAATATCAAAAGTTTTGATTTCAAACTTGTCATTGACATCAGATAACTTTTAAATCCTTAAAATATGTCCATTTTATGGAAGAGGATTAGGGCCACTGAAAATAAAAGAATTCTGACTTTTTCCTTTTAATTCTGAGTTTTGATCTCAAAAGATTAAAGTCAGAATTCTGAGAAAAAAAATCAGATTTTTTTTAATGTGCACGATTGCATTTACAAAAATCAATATATTCCACTCTAATGTTAAATATATCACTGGAATACATCCAGATGCAGCTGAGCTTAGTCACTGTAGATACATGAGTGGCCATTTTTTGTTTCCTATTTTCTTTAAATGATCGGCCAGGATTGTGTTCACAAACAAGGTAAAAAAAAATTCACTACATACAAAGGTTCCATCTGGACCATGTTTCTAGTAAACCTGTAAATCTGGGGCACAAGCTACATCCGCTAACAAAAGCAATGGATGACAAAGTGGCTTCTCTTGGCTCATTGGGGTTAATATTTGCTTCTAAAAATGATCTGATCAGATGCTAGAAACGACTATTAATGTGTTCAAGTTACGCTAAAAGGAATTAGTTTATCAGTGAAGCTATTCAAGCCTAAAATAGCATCTCAATGCTAAACATGTAGCAGCAGCACAGACGCTAATGCTAATGTCAGTGTCCACAGTCCACATTTCTAAAGAAGTTTAATGGGTATAATAGTATTACAGATTACGTACTATTACAGAGAGAGCAAACAGATTAAAAATAATAAATATATTTTGTATGTCTACTTATTCAATACATTAGCAGCAAAAAGGGCTTTTGAATTGAAAACGTTTCTTATTTTATTGACATAATTTTACTTTTTTGTCATATTCCAGCAATAAAATTAGAATTTTCATGCATATTCCTCCAAGCTAAATACAAAATTGAGCCTATTAAGTTTGCCACTCATTACTTGAATTTACTCTAAAAATTATTTCAGTCAAAGTATTTCAGTAATAATTCTTCCAGATTTATCTGAAGCACAAAACTCACCTCACTTTTGCCTCAGTAATTGGCTGTGGCAGCTTGGTGGGACATGTCCAGGTGTCATTAGTCTGCGCTCCTTCTTCTCATGAACCTCGGAGTGCAGAAAGCCGGCGAGGTTCCAGCAGCTGTCATAAATAAAGTCCATTACTGCTGCAGCTGCACCCTAATAAAACTTCCTCTGCTCTCACAGGTGAGGACCAACAGTCTGCATGTCTGTCTGTGAGTGAAACTGCATGTGTGTGTTTCATTTAAAAATGAAACTTTGGTTCATTTCATGAGAATTTTCAATCTGGACCCAGTCCATTTCTAACAAAATGTATAGTGAACCAAAAATCCCAGGTGGAGTCACACATTCAGGAATTATCAGTCCAAGATTTTTTGGTTGTCTTTTTGGAGCCACAACTGAAATGTGAGCGATTCTGTCAAGAACTTTAAATGAAACCAGAATATTCAGCTTTCACAACATGGCTGCAACAAATCACATGTCTACAAAATAAGACAAAAAGTGGTTACCAGAGTTTAATTATTTTGTACAGTTTATTTTAGAAAGTCAGGCAGAGCGACGTTGGAGTCTGAGGTACGATCATTCCCAGAAAAAATGGATGGTTTCAGTAATTATCTGAAGCAGTAAAACTGCCCCAGACCATCAGGCTACAGCTGTTTTACCCCACATGAAAACCCAGCAGCAAACATGGATCGCTCTTGGAGTAATTTTGGTTGGCTGGCCTCTTCTGAAGGTTTTCCACTGTTCCATTCTGGTGAATAATGTTTCTCTGAGACCCGAAGCCTTAAATGGCTTCATAATATTTTCCATAGTGACAGATGCTGGACTCTCCTCTGAATTTCTTCTTATATGTTTGTGATTTGAGATTTAGACTCGGTTCGATTTGGGACTAAAGTTGAAACATTTGAGACATTTTCACTTGTTGAGGTTCTCTTTCTCACTGCTCTGAGTCAAACCAACCAAACCCTTGGAAAAATCTGTTCTCCTCCTCGCCTGTGGGGGCGCTGCACCAAGACTGAGAAAACGACATGAAAACCTCAAAGAAGACTGAACTAAATGTAAACACAAATGGAGTGACGTCACATTTTAGCAGCTGCAGGATTTCATTTCTGTTTTTGGTAAAAATTAGCACAACACTCACATTTGTGTTGGTTGTATTTACCCAGAATGCCTTGCACTTTAGTTCACTTCCTGCTTTTGTCTCCGGTCCGCTTAGCGTTCATATAGGCAATATCATTCGAACCGTACACTTCAGATATCGAAAATGTTTTCTCAATTTCTGTTGTCATTATTTAGCTAGTTTTAGTTGGTTTTAATTATTGCAGTATAAATGTGCACCAGCCTGTCCTCTCTGCGGCTCCAGTGGTCAGACGGAGGCCTCGGCTCCCAGCCCACATGAAGATGGGATCAAACGGAGGAGATCTCGGTGACTGCGGTCAGATGTCCTTTCATCTCTCCTCTGGCATGCAGACTCTAATGCTTCATTTTCCCGACGCACAAACGAGGGACTCGGCACAAAGACACATTTCTCTGTGAACCTCTTCTGTGTCTGTCTCTCCTTTTCAATTCTGCTTTAGCTGGTTCATTCCTGATAGAAATACAGATCCAGATCAGCTCAGTTATGCTTTTCAATTTTACATTCATCTCTTCTCCCCCCAACCTGGGCAAGAGTAAATATGTTTATTTCTGCTTTTGCTCTTTGGAGAATTCAGCTCCCTTAAAGCGTTTTTATGCTTATTTTAAACCTGCAGGTGTTTGTTTTGAATACAAGTAGTTTGTCATTTTAAATCACATGAATCTGATTGCTTTTTCATGTAATTTACATGGAAGATTATGGAAGTAGAGTTGCTAATTTGGATAAAAACCACAGTTGAGGTCACCTGAATGAGATCCGGTGTCTTTGTATGTTTTATCAAATTAAAACTGGAGCAGGGACAATTTTGGCCACCTTTTAAATTATTAATAAATCAACCTGAGTTACCATCTAGAAAATCTTTCTTCTGCCGCTGTTTTCCTTCACTCACTGTAGCTGCAGATTAAATATTTAGAGTTCCCACTTTCCGTCAGAGCAAAAGTGAATGCTGGAAACAATCGGGCGTCTTGTTGTGTTTGTGGAGTTGTCTACTTCCAAAAAGCCTGTTTTGTTGGCTGACTCACTGTTTGCTGCACATGCCTCGTCTTTGGTCTGGATGGATGGAGGAGAGAAAGTCCAATCTCAGGAATCCAGATGCAAAATCAGGGGAAGCTCCTGCCATTATCTGCAGGAACTGTTTGAAAGCTTTAAAAAATGAATAAAATATGATGATATATTGGTCAAATTGCATATTTAGAATATAGATTTGCACTGATAAATATGATGCATCCCTCAGCCAGATTACAGGGCTGTGAAAATTCCACATATTCATGTAAAAAAACAACATTTTCTGTTAAAATACATCTTTGTTCATGATTTTTGGATCTGTCTTCGTGTTCCTTCCCCTTCGCTCACAGATGCCCGTCACGTCACCACAAAGAGACAAGAGAAAGGGAGAGTGTGACACAGATGCCTCCCCCTGACAGAGAGACAGACAGGCGGACGGAGAGGTGTGGCGGATCCCCGAGACGCTCTGCAGAGTTAATATCCCCTCTCTGAGCCACTGGCTACCGTGAGGATCCAGGCTGACGTCAGGGATATTTCTGTCCATCTCCTGGTCAGGGAGGGGTCATTAACTCTAATGCATTATTCACACATGCTGCATCAACCTAGACAGATCTTATCTCAGCAGGGCAAAGCAACTATCAGCCCTGAATAAACACTAAACCACTCCGCCTTCACACATTTAAATTAATCCGTTCAGAGGGAATTTAAAAATAAAAGCGATCCTTGTTCCTTCACTCTGTCTGTCTTGGACGTGGAGAAGCTCAGCTGTGGATTTCTGAATGATGTTCTGAATGTCAACAGCTGTCACGAGGCTCACATGGTTAGATAAGCCCTCTTTTCTCCTGCAAACCCGAGGGAAGATAAAACCCACACGCAGGCAAACACATGCACACACTTACTGAATACAGAATGCAGAATAAACACTGATGTCCTTCCTGTGTGCAAATATCAGGTGAGGCATAACAGGTGCATGACCCCTCATCTCCAACGTTGTGTTTCTACGATGGTGTGCTAGGGGCATTGTTGATAGAAACAAAATGGAGGAGTAAATTTCAGCCAAAAAACTCAGACATTTTGAGATTATTCTCTGAGTTTCGAAAATCAAAAATTTTCAACTTTTGAAACTTGGAAAATCTCCAAAAGTTGAACATTTGCTCGTTTTTTTCCAGCCATTTTTTTCCCCTTTGGAGCTCAGAAATGTTCTTGTTAATTCTATCAAATTTCTGAAATTAATTAAAAAAATTCTGAGTTTTTTCTAGCAAAATTTCAACTTTTGGAGCTCAGAAATTTCCTTGTTTTTTCTAGAAAATTTCTGAGATTAATCTCAAAATGTTGAGATTTTTGGCAGAAATGTACTCCGTTTTGTCTATGTACAATGTTGTATGTTTCTAATCTATGCATAGTTAAATCTTTTTTCTTTCAATGACAATAACTTTCCATTGACCATAAAACTGCACCGACTAGATTATTCTCAGAAAGACTGTAGAAGAAACAAAGAAATTTCTGAGCTCCAAAAATAAAACATTTGCTAGAAAAAACTCAGAAATGTTGAGATGCTTACATACATTCTTTGTCACATTCTTGAACTCTGAGCTGAACCTTCAGAGTCACATAAAGACAGTTACAAAGTCAGCCTTCTATCACCTGCAGAACATCTCCAGGATTAATAGACTAAAGTCCCATCAAGATCTAGAGAAACTCATCCAAGTGTTTATCTTTAGTTGTATTGATTACTGCAACTTCCACTGGCTCCATGTAGCTCAGAGAACAGACTTTAAAATATTTCTGTTATTTTTTAAATTACTGAACGGCTAAGCACCACAATACATCAAAGATCTGCTGTTGTATCAACCTCTCAGACTTCTCAGGTCTTCTGGTTCTGCTCTGCATCCAGAACCAGAACCAAACATGAAGAAGCAGTTTTATCCTCCTCTTATCTGGAATAAACTTTTCTATTACACTCCTTTTTTGTGTTTGTGTATTTTAGTTTTTTATCATTCCTGTGTTTTTTCAGTATCTTGCAGGTTTAGATCAATTCATCTCCACATCAACTCAGACCAGCTTTCCTGTCTGTCCAGAATAATGAAGGTCCACATTACAATTAGATAATTCAATACTTTGATTTAGTTTATCACATAAAATCCTATCACAAAGCACAGCTTGAGTTTTGCATCCTCCAGATGTTACTTTCTTTTTTTCTTTGAAATCATCCCAGAAAATGCAGTAAATAAACTTCAGCAGTTCATTTGTATTTTAATTTAAATAGATCAAAATGTCTGATTGTTACTGTGCTGCTTTATGGAAAAACACAAACAGGATTCACTGGAAGTCTTGCTATTTTTTTCTTTGCAAATGAAATTATTTGTTCTTTGTTTTCCCTTCCCTTTCTGTGCTGTTTGTCCTGACAGGCAAATGTGCTTCCATTTGTGCTGTTCTGCAGACAGGTGGCTTTGTGTTTTTGTCATTCAAATCATAATCTTTGTTGCTTTGCATCGCCGTGGTGCTCGAGGCGACCCGGATACTGAACTTGAACAAGTAATTTCCAGAGTGCAGCTCTCTTCTCCCCTCTCCTGTCGGATATTAACGTAGTCACTCAGACACACACACACACACACACACACACACACACACCCACACACACACACAGACACTCATCACCCAGTTTTTCAGACCAATTAACAAGTTGGACACTGGAATAATTATCCATGAAAAAGCAGAGTGTTGACTCTGTCCTGATTTTTGTCTTAATTGGGTCTTGAAGGTCATTGATTCTGCAAAGTGTTTGATCATTGGATGAACCTCCGAACAACAGGAAGTTTGACGGAGCTTTTGATGATGATGATGATGATGATGATGATGATGATGAAGAGTCAAACGTGAACAGAACAAATATGATAATTCAGGATCTATTTCTGTTTTGTTTTAATAAATATCTTAAAATTCACATAAAAAAACAACACATATTGCAAATGAATAAACTGATTTTTTTTGTCTATATGATCATTTAATCTTTAAGTTATCTCTTTTTTTCTTCTAAAATTGTGACAAAAATCAGTTTGAAACAAGCAGGATCTTCATTTAATGTTTTTTTTTTCAGTTAACATTTTTGAGAACAACAGGAAGTTTGACAAAACTTTTCATAAGTCAAATATGAGGAAAGCACATTTTCACAATTCAAGACCCATTTCTGTGTTCTTCTAATAAATGTGTTAAAACGTAAATTTTTAACTAGACCAACATATGTTACAACAGAATCAACTGGATATTTTAGTCTATTTGATCATGTTATCTTTAAGTTATCTTTTTTCTCTGCTAAAATTGCAACAAAGTAACTTTTAAACAGGCAGGAATTTCATTTAATGTTGTTTTCAGTTGACCATAAAATCTCTCCATTGTTTCCTCCAAATGAAATCAAGCGTGCGTCTTTTTGTTTGACGGAGGAAAGCAACAATATCTGTGATCCAGAGTTCCTCAGGACTCCCTTTCCTCTACGCCGTGTCGGCCCATTGTCTGACCGTCTCATCTATCAGCAGAACTCATTCAAATCAGGAGTAATATGATGTAAATCAGCCTGGATGAGGCTAACAGTGACAGCAGCCAGGAAGCCAGGCGGGCAGTGATAGGGACGGGAGGCAGCACAATGGAGCCCAAACACAAAGACAAATCGGCCATGAAAAGAAGGGCCACTATGGCCGGCATTATGTGAGGAGTAATTGGTTGTTTTTGTCGAGACGGAACTGAATCCTTTTACAAATAGACTTGAGACAACATGGAAATAAGGACAGCAGATTTAATCAACAAACATTAGAGATTGTTGAATTAAAGAGAAAGATTGAAGATAATCATTAATGAAAGATTTTACAACTTTGATGGCAGCACTATAGGATCACTTGAAGTGCATGTTTTAGGAAATCCCTGAAATTTTGACTCAATGCTGCAGCTGACTGATGTTTATTTTAGAGTTATGAGTTTCTACATTTCCCCATGCTTCTGCTTGATAAAATACATTGAAGTTAATTTACTCAAGTAGGCAAAAACATTCAAACTAGTTGTGCACTGGCTGCAATTTTCTGGCTGATTGCTGATTACAAATCTTTTTAAAAATCTGGCCTACAGATTCTGATTTTGTCCAGAATAAATTTATTTTGGCTGAAATGTTGTTAAATATAGCAAGAAAGTTGCTAAGTTGGCAACAGTGGAGTGATTATAACTGCAAATATCCAGACGTGAGCTGCTGGGTGGTTTTCTTCGTGAAACCTCTCATAGCAGAGCAAAAGACGACAGTGGCTGATTTTAAACCTTTGCTTAAGAATCGACTGACTTTCCAAAAATAAGGAAATTGAGGCTGATTTATTGGCTGGCCAACACATCAGTCCAGCCCTAATTCAAACCCATATTTTTTCATGATACAACCTCAAATCTTGGTGTATTTAATTGGAATTTGATGTGAGGGATAAATTAAAATGATTCACAAAACATTTTACAAATCAAATCTGAAAAGTGTGTTGTGCATTTGTATTTGTCTCACCAGTAAAAGTTTGAAAATTGATTTGTTTTCATTCTGCTTCACATATCAGCTGTTTGGTTTTATTTAAAAAGGTGCAATTTATAACTTAAATGGACTGTTGCAACTGATTTTAGCTTTCACCTAGTTCACATCTGCAGGTGAAGATCAGAAAAGAAAGTTTAAATAGTAACAAAACTACTGTATAAGTTGGTCCTTAAGTTTAAAAGTTTAAACTGCTTGAAATAATTTTTTCCTGTTTTGTCTCTAGAGTCATTGCATTTTTTAAAGAGATTTCAGATTTGTATGAAATCTTAATTAAACTGGTCTAGAAACAGTTTGTTTTATGAAGATGACCGATCATGTGAAAGGAAGTTATTTTGGCAAAAGAAAGAAATAATCACCACCTAGACCAGGGGTCCCCAACGTCGGTCCTGGAGGGCCGGCATCCTGCATGTTTTAGTTCTCTTCCTGGTTTAACGCACCTGGATCAAATGATGGCTCATTAGAGGCCTAAGAAGAACACTGACCTGCTGAAAAGGTTGTT
>CAEFZX010003985.1:0-18224 GCA_903066825.1 Alfaro cultratus | reverse complement strand
ATTATTCCCCCCCCCCAACATGAGACTTTTTTCTCTCGCTGCCTAAAAGGGAATTAAATAAAAGGTACGACTTTTCAAAAATATTCAGTGTGAGATTATGCTACCACAATAATAGACAAATTCATCTCACCAGATCTTTTGGTGGCTGCAGATTTAGGAATTTTTTTGGTCAGCCAACCAACTCACAAATAAAAAGAAAACTATTTAGGGGAGTTGGTGGCAAACGAAAATTAATCTGAAAGCAAATTCACCTGGAAAACCTGTGGACTTCCTTTTTTTTATATAGTCAGACCAGAAAAAAAATAAATAAAATCACATCCCTTGGAATGTTAAAAGGTATTTCAATTCAGATCAGGGTTGATTCTCTTCTTGTTCCATTAGTCTGTGCATGCGATTTAGACAAAGATAGCACACTGACTCAAGGCTGACTATGATAGCTTAGGGACAACAACCACAACAACAATATCCAATCTAACATGAAACCCACTGTAACACTGCTCCGAGGCAAACGGGGCCATGGCCAACGCGAGGAAGAAGAGGAGAGGCTACAAAAGCATACAGAGCATCAGCCTAGAGCTTCAGAGCAGAAATGGGTCCTCTGAAAGCTAGACAATAAGCCGTAATGTCAGTTACCCTACAGAACGATGGATAGACAAAAAGACAGACACGTCAGCTGGCACATCAAGAAACCGCCAGATGGGAGCTTTGAGCTATCGTCTACAGATACATTGAGACAAAAATAAAAAAAATGGCTGAAAAGATAACTAAAGTGAAAAAAAACTAAGGGGGTGGGAGACAGATAAACCCAAACCTTTCCCTAGAAGCTGACCTTGAGGATGACGGTCACAACAAAGAAGGAGGGACCATCCTGTAGCACACACAGCTCAGCCACACTGAGGTGAATCCATCCAGGGAATAGCCTATAGACAGAGGAAGACCTCACTTTCTTCTTGACCTTGGCTTTGGTGTCTGGGGAGAGCAGGAGGGTGTTTAGGACAGGGGCTGAAGACTGGGGGGGGAGATGGACAGTCTCCAGGGAGCTACATTTTGCTTTTTTTTTTTTTTTTTCCTGCAGCAGTAATGCTACGAAGCCACTCACAGAGCTATCACTCGCTGTCACTGGAAGCTGTGTGTCCAAAAGGTCTCTGTTTGGCTTTTTATGTATTGTAACACTCAAATTACTAGGCACTTAGGTGTGGTATTTGCATAATGTATTTGCTAAATTACTGCATAAATGTTCACTTGGCTTTCTATGATGCTTGGAGAGGGAAACAAGCTGTGCATTGGCAAAGCATGCTGGATTACAACATTAGATTTTTTTGTTTCCTTTTTGTGCATGCAAATTAATTGCTATAAAAGCTCTGGTGGGAAAATATAGAAAAAAAAACATCTCTAAGCACTACTGTTTCTTTTGTCCAACTTCCCTTTACTAACCTTCTATCAACGGGAATGAGTGAGGACCTATTTAGTCAAAGCTTGCCATGTCTGCACTATAAAAAAAAAAAACGGATGAGAATGTCAAATTTAAAACTCTTAAGAGAGTGATGTCATACAGCAGACTACAGGCAGTACTGGGGACACTAAGATCACCCAGGCGGTAAGCAGACTAATTGTTATGAGTCCGTTTCATGAAAAATGAATGTGAGTAGATGCACAGAGGGGTCTTTGGGTTGTGTGTGCATCAGAGGCTAATGCTTTATCAAGGCTTCCCCTCTTTCTCTAATCACCCAAGACTCCTTTGAGCCATGGGGTGAAAGCCAAGTTAATGCATGAACACACACACACACACACAAAAAATAAATAAATAAATAAAAAATACACACCAGCTAGAACCGTACATGTGATGCACAAAAATGTCTTCTCCTTATTTGGCTTTGCTCAGTAGGTAAATTATTTAGAAGAGTTAATTGATTTCATGAGTACGAAGGTTGAGTATGCTAAAACTGTATGAGTAATAAGTATGAGAGTCTGCGGCAAACAACTTAAAAAGCCATAAAACATTAAAGAGCAGAAAAGCACAATAAGTGTGCAGGAAAACGCAGAGCACCTAATAAATGCGAGAACCAAATTTGCGTGTTCCTTAAGAATCAATGAGAGAGCAAGTCATGCAAATAAAACATGTTATCCCGTTGAATATTTGAGCCGTATGTTTTTTCAGCTTCTCCTAATGCCTGAAAAGTGGGAAAATATATAAAAAATAACGTTAGATAAATGAAAAAGCTGATAGTTATTTAAATCTCTTAAACTATTTGCATGACTGCTGGGTGGAAAATGTTCAAAGTGAGATGAAGCTGCTCTTTGTCTACTGTAAAAGAATGTGTGAGAATGTGAAGGCTACAGTAAACTCAATCAAATCCAAATTATAGAAGTTACTTTTAAAGGTTCTGATTCATTTTAAATTGGAAATTGAATTCCAATAAAAATATTTTGCATTTTGACATTACACACATTTCTGATTAAATATTCAGTAAATATCTTCACTGATAATTTGTTGCGTCAATTGAAGACATGGGAACATTATTTTTCTTAACTTTTCCATTAAAGACCTCAGGCAGCCTGTAATACCGTTGATAGCAATTCCCTTAACAGATTTCTGATGGCAGACAGCTCTGAAACAGTTTGTAAGTAATTCAAATTGTATACAAAGAGTCTTGAGATGATGTTTGTTGCTTGCAAAATATATAATTGCAATGTTTTCCTTACTTTTTTCTTTCTAAAAATAATGCAGCTTCTCCGCAACTAAAATTTAGCAGCTAAAAGCCTGTGAAAACATAAAGGCGTGCATATGTTCCTCTAGTTTTATAGTCTCAGCTTTAGGTACATGTGTGCTCTAAAGTGAATGACTTGTGATATCAATATTGGTGTTGGTACCACACATCTGTCAGATTCACATTTACTATAAAACACATCAAGATCTGCTAAAATGTGATTTCTGATCAACTAAAAGTAGATACAAAAACCCTCAGGGAGGTATCATTGATTTTAAAGCTCTTCCGTGTGGCTTTGTGAAGACCTGGCATCAGTAGAGACTGTTTTTCAAAGCAAACTGAAGAATATATTTTACTTTTTTGTTTGGCTGTTAATTTACTTTTGCTAAATAAAATGAGGTATCCTTATTTTAATATTTTCTTTATTGATACTACATTGTGTTACATCCTCCCATTTTGCTTCCGTCTCCTGATTGTTTATTTTGTTTTGTTATTGGCACCTTTGATGGTTCGGGGGGGGGGAGGGGTACTGCCAGCTCAAGTGTTTTTAATTGGGCTCGTTGCGCACCTGAGGGTGATGAGTGATGGTGGCGTGTAGGAAGCTGCTGAAGGTTCTGGACAGAAAAGAGAACCTTCACCTCGGGACGGATCCACCCAGAGGGGAGCGTCGGAAGTTTTTGGCCGGGATGAAGTTTGTTTGCTTTTGTTTTGATTTGTTTTTGGACATCCGGCTGGACGCTAAAGAAATATAGCACCGGGGAGCTACACGCCTGCCAAGACCAACCACCGATGAAATCACGAGAAGTGCGTTTTTAGGAAAAGAGGAAAACTACACATTTAAAGACAAAAAATATATATATAATCTATTAAACGGAGCGTCTGATGGACGATGGATCGGGAGGGCTCGCCCTGCTCAAACGGATGTCAGCTGGAGTGGGAACTCTGATTGGACACCTAAGGTAAGCCCCCCACCACCACACTTTGTGTTCCGTCAGGTGCCCGTTTTGTTTATTTTCCTCTGTTTCTTTTGGTCTACATCCTTGCGCACTTAGTGTTGCGGCCCTACTCTCCCGTAACCAGTGATAGAGAATAAGAACGAGCCGGGGTGAGGGTAGCGGGACGTAACAATTCCCATAATATTGGGTCATCACTCTAAATCACTAAATTGAAGTGTTATAATCATTTATATGCCCAGGAGTGCATACAAATCAAGCAACTACTCATGCAGACAGCTTCTACACCAATCAGAACCAGTAGAAGGGTCTTAGTGCCGTCAATCAACTTCATTCACACACTGCTAAATGTGCTGGTGGTGGAAAAACTACTTATTACAGGAAAACCATTTATCTGCTGTCATTGGTAGCTATGCTAACTAGACTAAGCATTTACAACAAGCTATGCTAGATGCAGCATAGAACAGCGCAAGGTTTAGCTCAAGGTTGATCCGATTTATGAACGCTAATTCCGGCCAGCTGTTCTCTGCCGCTCCCTCCTCAAGCGCTCGGAAGTTCACTTGGGGACCGTCAATTTCCGAACCAAACACTCCTGTAAACAAACGCCTTGCCTTGTGATCAACTGATATAAAACAGTGGTAATTCATCCTATTACACGAGGCACACTATCCTCTATTAAAATTTTAAGTCATATTCAATAGTTTAAAATAATCTTTATCATCTTTATTACATTTTGACCCCCTTTTTTATTTTTTAACTAATTTTATATTTTAAAAAAATGTTCATGACATGTATTACCTCAGATGATCATCATATTTGTACCTGTAATGTTACATAAAATTCTAGGACAGGATCTATTTCATTACATGTTCACTTGTCGCCTTTATTGTTTACTCTGAACTGTTTAATTACACATTAAATGTTTAAAGATGGTCTCTGTCATCTGGTTAGATTTTTTACATTAAATGTTTACTGCAAAATGTCTGATTATTTACTTTAATAACATAAAATGTTTATTTAAAAATATAATCTTTCATTACATGTTTATTACCTAAAATATTTTCTTACTTGTGACTCATTTCATCACCTGTTTACATGCAACTTGAAGTGCTTGAATCAAACGTTTTATGAATGTTTACCACATTAAATTATTAAATGAGAGAAAACAGCCACTTCCAACTGTACACATATTTCAACACAAAACATTGTTTAAGCTGAATTCTAGTCTCCATAAAATATCTCATGCTGTATAATCATGTTTCAAATGTGAGCCTGTTAATGTGCCTATAGTTCTTTTTTAGATAGGTACTGCCAATTGGTTTTTAATAACAGCCATACCTCAAATATGTTTTTTTTTTTTTTTTTGTGAAAATAAAGCAAGATCATTATGCGATTATGTGGGGCAGGGGAATTGGATTTTGGTAGCAGATTTGCAAACAGTACAGTCAGCACTGGAAAAGAGAGATATAACCAAAAGACAGATAAGGGTAGAGGAGAGATGATTGGGTTGAGAGGAATGAAGTGAGTAGTCTCCTGAAGAAAATCAATAAGATCAACTTTGCCTTGAATCTCAATGCGGAAGGTTTTGATCTCTAGCCCTGATTATTTTTGGGAATAATGGAATTATGTGCGTGGATGCAGAACATAATCTTGAAGGAGCCCAGATTCTCACAAGGTTACTAATCAAAGTTTCATTAGGTATATATACACCTGGACCGCACACAAATTGAATAATAATTCCCTGTATATTTGATCGCTTGTGTTGTATGCTGTGTGCATTAAACATACCGATAGACATCAGCAATCGATTTTACTTTAAATGCAAGCATGAAGCAAGTGGAAAATAAGACCATAGAATCGAGGGGAAAACAGGAAACCCTGACACTGCAGGCAAACCGCAATGCTGGACTTCGTTTTAACGCCATTAAAACGAAGCAGGTTTGCCATTACTATAAATAATACAGAGATAGTATCCAACTAATGTTAATGCATGTATTCTTACCCATTTCTCGTCGGTGAAACGTACACATTAACTGTTCTCCCCCTGCTATGCTGCAGACAGCGTGTTTTTCCGGGTTGTGCAATTTAGCTCCGCCTCTTAAAGGAAACAACCCAATTGTCTAAAGAAACGATATGATTGACGGAGTTGGAAAGGAAATTAACCAATAGCGAAACGCAGTTCAGAATCGGGGCACAAAACAGAAAATGAGCGTTGATTTGCTGGGACTTTCAACTTTCTGTTCTGAAGTTGCGACTCAAATAGACAAAAGATGCAATATTAATTTGCATAAAGTAACACAATCAATATAGTTTACACAAAATATCGTGTGTGAATTGTACCATTAAGCATAACAAGCTTTAGATTTAAAATAAGGGGAACATTGTTTTAAAAATAGAACAGCAACAATCATTCTTAGTTCTGCTAAATGGGCATTGATGATGAATACAATAATAATAATACTTATAACATGTATCAGTTCTCTTTATTTGATACCTAGAGATAAGGAGAAAAACACTGAAGGCTAACTGCCCTATATTATTTGGTTAATTGTCAGGCTGTCAACTCAGTTGGCCAGCCTACATTTAGCTGCTTTAGAGATGCCATGTATCGTTTTGACTGCAAGAAAATACTGTATTTTGATAACGGTGATTAGAGGTGTTCTTTTAGTTTCCAAAAAGCTGGCTATTCATGTAGAAGGTTTGTGAAAAATGTAGGAGTAGCTGATACTATATGTAAACAAAGTGAGAGAGATTGTGGCACCACTCTGCTCTTTACACTCTGGTCAGTTCAGCACTGCATCTGGTATCTCAGTAAGAGGACTTTAAAATGCCATAACAGAAAATGTTATGGCGTTTTGTACCTCTGACTTTCAGGGCAGTGGGTTACAATGATGAAAATTTAGGAATATCTAAGATTTTTAGTTAAAATTGCAAAAGGATGTCATCTCTGACACAAATGTAGGGGTGGTATTTCCTCCTGACTCAGTTTATTACAGCAGAGTGTACATGAATTTAAGTTTTCTGTGATAAATTAAAAAATATATATATTGAAGACAAAATGTAAAACAGCTTTAATAAAATATACACTTTAGAGATTGGGTTAACCCTTCTAGTTTACTGTTTAGCCTTCTGACATTTGACTGAACTCATTGATTAAATTATTAAAAGTATAAAATATATCTTCAATGTACACTCATCATGTGTATATGTTATCATATCCACATTATGTGTAGCTTTGAAAAACTGTCATTCTTTTACTATTTATCCATTTTCAATTAGAGTATCATGTCCACCCTTACTTGAGCATCAGTGGATGACCTCTGTCCTGTCAAACAAATGACAGGAGGAAGCACAGCGGTGCTTTCATAAAGCCACAGCACTTGTAACAGGTGGCAAATTTCGTTATGCTTCCATCTGAGCGGCAGAGCTCAGGAGCACTGATCCACACTCATATTTAAACAAGAAGGGTTTCTAATCATCAGGATTGTCATGTGACATCATTTAGCTGCAGAATGTAGCCTGCTTGAGCCGGACTGTGCATCAAAGCAAAAATAACAAGGTTTCAGAGATGGCTTTCGGTCAGCTGGCCCCAGTTGAAGGCTCACATAACAAGGTTATGTGTTTAGAACCCAGGAGCGCCCAGGTCTTATAGGTTGATGTGGTCAGTTAATCATAAGGCTTGTCTTCTGAAAGTATAACAGCCATTTTTTGTTGGACCTATAGAAGAGTTGTGATGCTTCCTGAAATATTTGAGCAAAATGCTAATGAGAAATTCATATTGTGTTTGTTACATATTTGTTTTATTTATTTACCTATCCATACATACACTTGGTAGTTGGGCTCATACAAATCTGAAAAACAACAAATTGAAAAACATGGGTACTCAACCTTCAATGTTTCACAAACGAACTGTCACATCTTCCATTTTTGTAAATTTCCTTTTCTTAAAGATATGCACAATATCAGTGTTGTATTTTATATCAAAGCACAGTTTAAACTTTTTTATTAATGCAGGAACCCAGTTATTCCTCCATAGTTCAAAAGATTTCTCACTGGAATGCAAACAAGATTGGAAACCTTTCTAACATCATACTTGCCAAGAAATTATTTCTCTGAAATGACAATGTGAGACCATCAGATTAATTTAGTTTTAAAATCTATTTATCAATGCATACATATATTGTATCTGCCAGCTTGTCCACACAGGGTTGCAGGAAAGCTCTTCTCTAATTTCCAGCAAAATTTTATAGTAAAAGTCACACAGGAGATAAATAGCATACTTTAAACTTTAAATAAAATCTCTGCATCCACACACTGTTTATACCTGATTATTTTTTGTACAAAAAAAATGATAGATGAGCATGAACTGAAACACATTTTGTATTTCTGACTAGGTGCAGTCTGTTTATTTATTGAACATGTCACATGTTTATCATATTAAACAGTTTTAGGCAAGGTAAATAATGTAAGTTAAAGGAATCAATGTCCTTATGATACACAGCATTACCCACTAATAAAATACAAGCAAATAATAATAAAAAGTTATGATGTGTTCCAGGACATAGGAACCTTGCAATGCATTGAAGTATTTTAATATTTTACCACAACTATAATCTCTGTTTAACCTGGGACGTTTTTTTGGTACTGTACATCCGTCAGGGTAAAATATGTCAATGATAAGAGAAGGCTAGTTGTAACCAATATCACGTATGCATGAACACAACAGTTAAAATAATTTATTTGATGTAGCAAATTGAGAAAAGAAGAGAAGAGCAGTCCATGGCATTCTTTTCTGCAATGCCATTGTATCTAGATCTTTTGTTTGTGTACGCTAATGGACATGGAACCATTTCCAACCTAATAGAATTCAGCCAATGGCCATCACAATGAATATGGTTAATAGTACAGTTTGTGACAGTTCTTTATTGGCTGGGTAGAGAAATATAATTTTGCAGAATAATGGCATATCGAAAAGCAATTAGGTGCTGCATTGCGCTGTGCATCAGTTTTCAGTGTTTTTGCATAATGGCAAGCATTCTTTGTTAAAGATACATTCAACTCTCGAATATAAACTAAAGAATAAGTCAAGTAGAGAAGGTCTGGTGTAATTACTTGCAAAGGTTGCGGCCTCCACCATTTTCTTGAGAAAACTACAAATTATCTTTCACTTTTTTCCAGAGTAAAAGTTCAAAATAAAAAAAATAAAAATCTGTTGAGGTTTAAACTGAATTATGCAGACTTCTTTAAAAGACTGCAGTGGCACGAAAAAGAACTAGAGATATCAGCACCACTTAATGTAGTGACCTTAAGTTATTGTTCCATTTTACTTATGGTCTGACTTCTATCAGTATTCGCTGTTGTTAATGAATTTTGCACACAGAAAGTAATTATAGGCCTATTATGCATGAAAGTACTTACCTGCTATTATCGAGAAGGTCAGGTGAATAACTTTATGTGCTTTCTATACTGCAACTATACTATACTGTAACTTTGTGTTGCATTTCTTGATTCTGAAAGCCATCCAATGATTTTTATGAATGCAGAACTTTATTTATTTCAGTGTCCATACCTCCCCAACAAAATGCCAGAATCTTTGCAGTTTCCTCTCCATGGTACTTCCATACAGAGCATATTAAATCCATTTTGCTGTGTGCATTTTCCTTTGCATAAAATATGCTGAGAAATGTCCTTTACAGATTTGCTCTGTTCTTGCTCTTTGAATTTCAATGTTTCAGATCATCAAAAATAAATTAATACTGGCTGTGATTGGTGGAACCATGAACTCGGAAAGAAAATTATGAAGGAGAATTTTCTCATGTTATGGCCTTAAGCTAAAACGCACTCGGCTAACAATGCAAACGCAAGGCTAAGAATGTAAGGTTTTGAAATGCCACAGCAAAAATTTGGACTTTAACCTTAAATGTAAAATAACAATACGTTAAATCTTACTAAATATCTTAATATAATTATTTTCACTCAGTTGTTTATTTTGGTTTCCAAAAAAAAGTTGCTTAAGGAAACACTGTCATTTGACGCTGCTACTGTTCCATCTTGTTAGCCTATTATTCTCTATTTTCGCCCATTTTAAATGATGCTCTGGTAGTCGTTTTATGTTACTTTGTATATTTTCAGAGTATACATTGGTAAACAAATACAAATAAATGGACTGCCTCACTCAACAGTCTATTAGGATAGTCAGGGGACAATGGTGTGTTTCTGCTCTGATGTCCGTAATGTGAAATCCAATCAAATGAGGAGCATTTAGAGGTACTTATGGACCGTTCCACCATGAAAACGATGCAGTGAGCTCTGTAATAAGAGCTTGGCTAACGTCTGATTGAATCGTAGTGTATGGTCTTGTTGATGCACAAAAGAGCTAAACTCTAATGGACACTAAACAGAGTTTGTTTTGCGGTCATAATGTCATCAAACCCAAGGCTTGTATTCTCTGTTTAGACTACCACAATTAGCCTGTCCCCTGTTTGTCATCCACCAAATGACTGGAACGGTATTAAAACCTCCTATGCATACAATTTTGACCTATTTTTTTGGAAACAGGGTGAAATACAAGTTTTAACATGCAGCACATTAAAAGTCATTTTAAGGGTAGAAAAACAATTGTGATAAATTTCTTGGTGATTTCAGAAGATATTTTCTGTACTCCATGTTACAAATTTGTAACATGGGGTCCATGTTACAAATTTGTTTGTCTTGCCTTTATAAAATCCACCTCAAAAACACCAACATGTTGCTAAGAAACAACATCTTTAAAAACAATTCATATAGTTTTCATTTACTTCATGCCAACAATGTGTTATTGCAAAATTCTGTTCTCTCAAAAAGTTCAGTAATCACTAACATGCATAAATTTGAATTGTGTAATACATTGTATAAAAGGCTAGGCTTTTTTTTCAGTTGCACAGGATAACAGGTCCATATTTACATTTACTAATATAGACATAATACAACAAGCTTTTATAGTGGTACTGACCATTTAAAGTACTTTATACTTGAACCACATTCACCCATTTGCACTCATTCATACAATGACACACAGGTCGGTAGGTTTATTGGATTGAGTGCCTTGCCCTGGGCACATCAATGTATAACAGGAGGAAGCTAGAATTAAAACCACAACTTTACAGTTGCAAAATGACTACACTAACCACTAAGCCACAGTAAGCTGTTTTCTACCATTAGTAGGTTTATCTGCATCATAATAAGCTGTTAAATCTATTTCTTTGATTAGATGGAAACTGAAAGATCCTCTAGTGTTCCTGACCTCGCTACTTACTCAAAATGGACTGGACTTCAATATAAGCTGGACTACCCATAGTGAACCCACACATGCACAAGGAGAACATGTAAACTCCATACAGAAAGACCTCAAGCTACGATTTAAACCCAGAATCTTCTAGCTGCAAGGCAACAGGGAAAACAACTGTACCTCTCTGGTAGTCTAGAGTCTGGTAGACTCTCTTAAACTACAACTTTTTCAAAACTCATATTATCCCCATAATATTATAGGTAAGACTTCCTGTAATAGTAAACAGTGGTGACATCTCCAGTGTGATGTATCGCAGATTAATGTGGAATTCGTAAAGTCGGTATAACATTCCCACTCGAATAGCAAGATTTTAAGGCGCAAGAAACAGAAAAGAATCCTATGACCTAATCCATGATAATGAGAAAAGATTTTTTTTCTGTCTAGTAGAGTCCATTTTATACTTACAGCCCCAAACCCAACTTAGCTGCCTAGGCTGTTATTAAAATAAAAATAGTACGACATGAAGAGTGAGTGTAAATTATACTGCTTGGTGAAAACCTCTTGATCTTCAAAAGAGGAACATTTCTGGAATCAATCAAGCAGCCCCATGATCAGAATGACCACAACTGTTAGCTTTACAACCACATATGGGGGCGCGTTAACACTCAATTTAATCTGTTTCAATGGGAGAGCAGTGACACAAATATATTTACAGCCGTTTCCTCAGCACTTTAGTTAGATTAATTCTAATAGCAATATTTATATACATTTTTGTGCGATAAAGGATGAATTGCACAATAAATCTGGCTTACTTATGTACAGCCCATTCACTGAACATAATGCAGAAAGCACTTGCTTCAAACCTGGCTGACCCTGAGTTGTAGTAATGGCTCTGTTCAAGTTAACGAGAGACTGTAGAAACTCAGCTCAGCTCTGCATCAAAAACAGCCTCTGAACTGTGTGACCTTTATCATTCTCTCTCCTCAAGCCCCTGCCCCCTCTCATGCCCTCACACAGACATATTTGCTTGTGTAGCAGCTGTTGGAGGTAGAGAATGAGTGAGAATGAAAAAGACAGAGCTGGGGAGGTCAAAGGGTTGTGATGGTTGACTATGCTAATGCTGTTGTTAATGACTTTGCTGTGAGTGATAATTGATCGTCTTCATTACCGTATTAACTTTGCTGCCCAGACCAACTACACCCTAAGCAACTCACACCCTCCCCTATTCCAAACCCCTGCCTTTTCTCTCTAGTCAGTAATGAATGTCCCTGTTTGATCCTTGGAATAATGAACTAATTAGCTTAATTAAAATCAATAAAAGTGCCAATACCACGTTGGACATTTCAGGGACACCATTTTATCCTGCAGAAAAAGGACATTTCTGAAAGTGCAGGTAAAAACAGCAAAGCGACACATAAAGACAAGGTTAAAAGAACTAGAGAGGAGCAGGATAAAAGGAAAATGAGTTTGTTGAAGTCAACCAACAAGGGAATGGAATCAGAAGGGAGAATCAGAGGAATCGAGAACAGTCATTTAAATGGCATGGCTACAAGTTTTTTAAATGACAAAATGGAAGACATAAAATGGGCAAGCTGGAGTGAGGACAAGAAAGCATGAGAGAAATAGACAGAAAACATCAGAGGAATGGAGAAAGCCAAAGAGAGGGGAGTCTAAACGAGAGAGAAAGAGGGCGAAAGAGGTTCCTAATGCTGATTTATGAGTGCTTGACGGTCGTTAGCTGCAATAAATGGCTTGTAGGAGTGGTTGCAGCATTACTCCCTGTACACGATACTAAGTGCATTGTAAGGTCAGCCATAAGGCCAAACTTACATATGTAAAGCTATGCCCTTGTAAACCTTTGCTAATGAATCTGCCACAGGATGGAACTGTAACAAGTCCATCTGATATGCTGTGGCTCCCTAAAGCTGTGTGGTGATTATTTTTATTTCAGTGTCATTTTAAAATAAAAACGAAAGTTTAGTGGAGATAACTTGTATAGGAAACTGCTACAGCAAAGAGCTGATGCTGTAGTACAGAACTAAAACAACCCTGTAGACTCAGTAGTTAATCAGTAAAAATAGAATAAGATGATCTAATCAAATAAGTAATCACAAAAAGCAAATGTACTGAAAACAGTCTAGTTTATGACAAACCTTAGAGTTTATTTGGTATCACTTTAGAATAACTCTTAAGGATAAGACACATTTCTTTCCACAAGCTATTGGCCAGTGAGTTAAAAAAATATATATGTACAAGTTATAATAGTTAAAAGACATAATATATACACATACTAAACTTGTGTAAGTATATGCACTTATGCAGTACTTTAAGTATAGATTTATCGAATACAATATGATCCCATAATATATCTCTTCAACAGCCTACGGTAGAAGTAATGGAGCAGTGGTATTTCTTTTCCTTCAGGGTATCAACATTGCTGCATCACTTTACATTTGAATCAAGTTCTTTTTTCCATACTTTCAGTACACTGTAAACGTGAAGAACAGCATTTTTTGTGAGCTCCTTCAATTCACCATCACTGTGAGCTGAATTAACAGTTCCATAAATTTGTCGCTATCCGTTATGACAACTTGGTCTTCCTCTGTTGCTTTCAATTGATTAAGTTCCAGAGACAAGGACTGAAGGGGGGTGAATATAGGCAATGACTACTTGAAGGAATTTCTATTCTGTTATATAAAAAGAAACAAAAATAAAACTGAGGAAGTCCACATAGGGCAGAAGAAGGTTAGTTTAAGGGAAAATGGTTTAGACAAAAAAAGTTATGCAACTTTGAAGAGGTTGAAACAAACAAGAAAACAGGAATAAAACTTACATAAGGTCTAGATATTCTATTGTTATTACAGAGGTGATTTATTTTCCATCTGGCTGTCTCAACATGACAACTCAGGTGTTTCATCCTTGTCTGTGATCCGGCAGGATACGCTAGTGATAAGATAAATGTAAGAAAAAACAAAAAATAACAGCCTTACAACTAATGAAACCCATCGAAGTAAAACAAGCGAGAGGAATACAAAGGGAAGTGCTTGACTAAAACAAAAACCTTGTTTTTGTTAACAAAATAAGTCTAATGTTATTGCTTTACTTTTCAAAGTGATCATCACAGAACTGTAAAATGTTTTGTTTCTTTACTTATTCTGATTTAAAAGCATTAATTTACGAAGTTCTATAACATTCTAAAACTTAGTTTGGATTTCAGTATTATTGCTGTGTACAAACAGGATTTTTGTTTACAACTGACAGACAGAACGACTCAATTGGACAAAACTGTTCCAGAACTAAATTACTGACTTAGTTTACGGTAGTCCATTATCCCACCACAAAAATTATATTCTGTTATTGCACATAAAACAACACTCCTGCTAACAAATGCATTTACCGTAGTTATAACCCTCCCAGGACTTATTATAATAGATTGCAGGCCTTTTCATAAAACTGAGACCAGTGGTGGCAGATTACTAACAGGATGGACAGAAACATACAGTCACACACAGACACAAACAACACACACAAACACACACACACACACACACAGTGATCTCTAATGAGACCTTATTCCGGACACACAATCCAGCTGCCTGTAAATTACAGCCGCCACTCCGCTATACATTCTTAATCAGCTAATGTTGTTTTATTTCTTATTATTAATTTGTTCCAGTTTCTGATTTATCTAAAGCTCTTTGCATCACACCAATATTTTGCACCCTTTACAGTTCATAGAGGCAGAGCACAGGGGGAGAGCCATGGGCTTATTCATTTACTTAAGGGATTGCATCTGTAATGAATTGACTGGCTGTTTAGGCATACATAACAGAGCCTACTACTCACCTTAATAATGTAAGCAGGTCGTAACTCCTGCTAACCCAAGGGTATATAAGAAGCATGCACACACACACATGCAGCTACACTATTAAACACACACATAGCCTACCTATATCAGCCACTGACCTCTACAATTGCCAGGTGATCTTATTGTCACATTGCAGCTGCAATGGAACATGAATGTTTTATGAAGGGGGAGAAAATGTTGTTTCTCGGATTTTCTGTCCGTCTTTTCAGCCTAGACGGAATTTGTGTTTTGTTTGTTTGCATTTACCTCATTTGGAGCCAGTTGGAACTTATCATTTGTCAAAAAAATTCTGGTTTAGAACCTGTAAAAAACCAAACAAACCTGTTTTTCAAGAGTGAACTGTACTATTGATTTAACTTACAGATTGGAAAAAAAAAGAAAAAAAGACCTTTGTCTTGCAAAGGTTATTGAGCAACATTTTTCAGTGTTACACCAGAAACCTAGAAATCTTAAAATCCTTTAGAATAGCATATAAAGGGCTTTTATGTGATTGACCAAAGAAATATCAGCAGTTTATGGATTCTAAAGGCTTTTTGAATGAAAAATCGTAAAATGTATTCGATCCTCTTGATCTGATACTCACAAATGCAATCAAGTGCAAACAATTGCCTTCAAAGATTACTTCATTGCTAAGTAATGCCCATCTATGTTTAATTTATTCTCAATATAAATACAGTTGGTCTGTAAAGACCTTGAACACTTCTTAGAGAATGCTAGTGAACAAACAGAATCATCAATACAAAGGGATTAATACAATACAATCAGTCAGGTCAAGGATAATGTTGAGGAGAACCTGAAAACATGGTTAAGTTATAAAGAATTTTCCAAATTTTGAACATCCCAGTACCATTATCTGAATATAAAAACCAACAGCATTTTATGGCTTCAAATTTGTTAAGACATTCTCAACTGACAAGGTGCAAAAGGAGAATATCAATTGTAGAGACAACCAAAATGCACATGCTTCCTCTGAGGAACCTATAAAAATCAACAATTTAGGTGGGCAATTATGTCAACAGGAAAACAATTAATTATGAATTCTACACATCTTATGGAATACAGTTTATCAAAATGTCACTAATGAAAGGAAGCCACAAAAAAGTCATTTGTGAATTTTTTCTATAAGTCTTGAAACTTGATGGTCACAAACTCGGTGTTGGCATGACATGATTTTGATTCAGAATTTGTGTCCGACTTTGTTAAAGGAAAGCAGATTCAAAATCTCCAATATGGACCGGGGTATAAAGTTTAGTTCTGACATCTCATGCCAAAATGTCTCTGGAATCCATCAACCTCACACCTGAAACCTGAAAAGCACATTGCTGGAACACCAACAAATAGTCCAAAATATTATCTTACTGTGCTTTAATGTTTCCTTGAATACATCTTGTTTGCTTATTTGGCAGTAAAATGATATCATATACTATATTTCTGCTATTTACATGCAGCAGCTCCTTTGTTTGACATGTTTTGTGTGCATTGATATATTATAGCCAGAAATACACAGTTTCACAAATGCACACAGTAAGCATATGCATAATTGAAGAACACACACCAGCTTTTACTCACAGCACACTCAGACACACATATACTCACTCTACGTGTTGACCTGTGAGTCACTGCTGCCACAATTGATTTCCTTTTCTTAGAGTGACCCCAGTCACCACAGCGATAGAGTCGCCGATATTTCAGCAGTCCTGCAGTGTGTCTCTTTCTCTGCCAGCCCTCATGGCTTTCCTCTTTGTGTTTTGTTTTAAACTGTCCTTTTTTGCTTTTTTTTATTTTAAGTGTTTACTTTAGTTTTATTACTATGTCCCCCTAAGCCACAGTCATGCGATAACATATATTTCTTCATTTTCTTCACTAATGTTTAGTCAGACAAAAATCCCACTGGGTCAAAGTCAAGTGAAACCGGAAAATGCCACCGATTTTTAAGCTGAAGAGTGTGTGTGTGTGTGTGTGTGTGTGTGGGTGGGTGTGTGTGTGTGTGTGTGTGCGTGCATGTGTCTTTTTGTCACATGTTTTGTTAAATATCTTTTCACATCCAGAATCTCTATTTTTCATCATCATCTTTTCAGAGCAAGTGACATCTGACTCTACAACTGGGTGCGATATAGTCTTTTTAAATCTCCAAAGAGGAAACCCAAAATAAAGATTAGAGTCTCATTTATTGTTCCATCTTTGATAATATTATTTTTGGACTGAATCTGTCTTTTTTAACATTATTTATTTATATATGTTTATTTTAATATATTTTTTATACAATAGCATTTTTATACTGATGTGTTCACCCTTTTCTCCATGATAATATTGTCAAGTTGCTTTGTTAACAAGATGCTAATTCTTAGGTTTAGACACTCCTCACACTTAAAACCCCTGGGAGCTGTCAAACCTCATCACAATTTGTAAAACATATAAAAATCTGTTTTTTTTCCTTCCAAGTTTTAATTCTCTCAGCTGTTTTAACCCTCTGATGCATCACATATTGACTATACAGTCTTCCATGAGTGGGTCTTTTTGGACCCGTGTTTAAATCAATGTGTTTTTATGCTACTTTTGTCATTTTGATTCAAAATAATGTTTAGTATGATACTTTCTGCTGTGTTTTATTTCACACAAGTATTATTTCATGTTTGAAATATTTTCATTTTTCACTTTTTTAAGCATTTTTAGAAGAAATTGTAGAACATTTGTGACAATTTGAAAAACATTTTTAAAACGAAATGACAAACAGCAATTTTACAACAGCAATGTTGGAACAATGTCAGTGTCCATTATGTGTGTGTGCGTGGGTGTGTGTGTGGGCAGGGGGAGGGTTAGAGGAGGAGATGGAGCAACAATCACACATTTGTGAGGTAAAAATAAAGATAATAATTATATGTAAAAGTTCTTTCTGTGTAAAATATTATTATTCAGGGGTGAGACTTAGGACTCGGTGTGTATGGTTCCTGACAGTCACAGCTGGTATGAAACAAAGATGCCCATTAAATTCAATAGGAAATGAATAGGGTAGTAATACACTGCCTGGCCAAAATAAAAGTCGCCACCTGGATTTAACTATGCAAATAGGTACAAGCCTCCTATTGGATAATTACTGCATAGGTGATTATCTTTCAGCTGGCAACAAGTTATTTGTTGCCATATGATATTTCCCACCATGCAGCTCTCTGAAAGCCCTACAGACTTGTTCTGTTTCAGCTGATGCAATGAGTAACTCCTCATTTCTTGAACAACCATGGCAAAAGACACATCCTGTGGTCCTGGAAAAGACGTTAGTCTGTTTAAGAAGGGTCAAATCATTGGCATGCATCAAGCAGAGAAAACATCTAAGGAGATTGCAGAAACTACTAGAATTGGGTTAAGAACTGTCCAACGCATCATTAAAAACTGGAAGGAAGGTGGGGAACCATCGTCTTCCAGGAAGAAAT